>JAAAKE020099800.1:0-18686 GCA_010014785.2 Anisolabis maritima
GTTTGATTGGACCTAGCCACCGAGGACTTGTGCCTCTAAGCAGGTCTTAAATAAATTTATTTATTTATTTATTTATTGTTATAAACAAGAAAATAAAAATTTATAAGATTTCTGCCCTGATGATGGTTGATGTTGAATCCTCGAAACGTCAATATAGCTGAATGAAATACTCTGATTCCAAAAATCTGTTTTTTATTTTTTAACTAGATCCAAGGCCTTTCTCTTAAATTATTTATCTTAATTAAAAAAGTATAATAATCATAAAGAATTATTTGCTACTTGGGAGAAAAATTCTCTCCCGCCACCCCTTTTAGAATTCATCCCCGGATTACTTGTTTTGCTGTCCATTTTGTTTCTATCGGCTCTCTCTATGGAGTGGCATAGAGAGAGCCGATGGAAACAAAATGGAAGATCTTATTATAATTATTATAATATAATCCGTATTTGAAAAAAAAAGATTTTTTTGTTAATATTTTTAAACCAGAGCTCATATTTCCCCTGGGTCTACGGGCCCACGATGCAATATACAAAGTGACGCGAACCTTAAAACATTCAACATTTACATAGCAATGTACCATAAATTGAATTAACATCATTGTCGCTCTTATATGTTCACATTGTTATAAGTATTTGAAATTCAACTTGACCACCTTTAGGCATAAATACAATGATCAAATTGGACTGATGATGAACTAGTAAACCTAGTTCGAAACGTCTCATTTTGAGTTTTTATTGAGCATCCAAAAGCTGTCTTATTGCTGAACCTGCCTTCTCATCTATTTACAACAATTTTCTCCTTTCAACATGAAGACATGTTGGGTCCAATAGAACAGAGCACACTCAGCAAACAAACGAAAGTCTCAGGGCCCGAGCCTCTCAATCCAAAGTTTTATTTATGCAAAAATAAAATGAATAAATTTCCAAGATTGTTCCGCTTAAAGACATGTAAATCCATAATATTCATTTTTAAACATGGGGAATAAGTTATTCGAGGGTGAAGAAAATATTACCATAAGAGTTAAAAAAATGCAAAGGATAATAGTTAAATCTAATAGTAAAAAAAGTTGAACAGTATTTTTTTTTTAAGAAGAAAATATAAAATATAAAAGATGTAAATCAACAAAAGAATTGATGAAAGAAGCCCTTTTATAAATAGCGACGCTGAATTTCTTCAAATGTTAGCGAAAATTTGTATAATTTCCTTTTTTCTTGAGATAATGATATATGTTAAGAAGATAAAATAATATATGAAGCTAAAGAACGTCAAAAATTATATGATTTGGAATAAAAAACTTATCTTAATGTATTCAGCGTTATTTTAAATTAAAATTAGCCTTTTAGATATTTCACTCTCATAAAATTATGAAAAAAGAAAATTTGATTATAAAATTTTTTCCTCCTCTTGATTAAAAAAAAACTTTTTTAAATATTAAAAAAAAATACTTTTTAAAATGTATTTCCTTTATAAATACGAAGACTTTATTTATCTTTGGAACATGGGGTAGCTAGGGGGAAAGAGACTCCCTTCCCCTGAGTAAAGTAGACAAAATAAGGTCTAAATGTTTTTAACCAAAACCATTAGTAAAATTTTAAATTTGTGCTATCCCTATCTTAGAAAATGTTTTATTTCAGAGAGTGATGACTAACCTTTTAAGTAAAGGACCGCATAAAAGCAAGTGTTCTGATTTGGACTGCGAGTCCATGAAAAAAAAAACTAAAATTTCGGTTTCCTACATGATAGAAAATTTCTGATTGATACATATTAAAGCTAAATAAATTTATTCTCACATATGACCTATTGCTAGGAGAATTTACAAAACATTTTTTTTTTTTTTTTAAATAATTTTGATTTTTTAATTCCGATTTCTATTTGTTACCGATGAAGTAAAATTTAAAAAAAAATGGATATATTCTGTAAAGTTTATTATATTTATGTACAAAGTTTCAAATTGGCACTCTAAGAAAATCTAAAAATCTAAATGGATCTGTACTTTGATAATAAGAATATTTTTATTTGTCAAAATAACAAAATTTCTCTCTGCTATTCTGTCTTACTGTTCTTTTCTGAAGAATAATATTTTTTTGTGTTTTTTTCTTATTCTCAGGTGTAATTATTTTTATTAAAAAAATATGACACGTTGATGCTTTTACCTGATGACGGCTTCTCTAAGGGCCTCACGTTCTCGGTCTTCTCGTGATGTACCGTCAGTGACTGGAAGTACTACATCAATCTCGGAGTACTGTGGAGGACCATATGTGGCGGAATCGTCGCCATCGACAACCAGATCTACATCCTCGTCGACAGGACTCGGCCTCGTGATCGTTGTCGCATTCACTGCAGCTGTTTTTTACGTGTCCCAAAAATGAGCGAGTCTATGAGTAAGCTAATTAATTAAATTTTATTCTTTTTAGATAGGCCTAATATCTAGTGTAAGTTCAAGTCCCATGGGAGAGGAGTTCTACCGCCCCATAATCAATCTCCTGGCTAAGCCATTGAAATGAAAAATTTTATGTACTCAACATTTCTTAGTAGCGTCTCTTTTATTTTACATAAAATTCTGTATATAGATATTCAATACGAAAATAAATTCTAGAAAAAATTACAGCGTATTATCTGTGCATTTCAATTATCCAATGCTCTCCCCCAATCAGCACGGTTAATCGACTTTTTTCTGTACCAAATGTTTTAAATATATTTTTAAAGGATTGGTTGCTGTGGATCGGACGATCACTTAACTTTTACGATTATCAATATTAACAATGCCAGCCTCTCGACCAGGGGTAGGGGTCATTGTTTCACTAAAAGGAAAAGATAGTGCCCAAAATTACTAAAAAGAAAACAAAACGAAAGATGACTGAAACCCCAAAAACCTAATAAAAAAAAAGTTTCAACTTTGAAATGAATTTGTTTTGTTTTATAACACCTTCGTTCACAATAGTGTTTTCCCAAAACATTGATGATGAGTATGATGATTAATCCCAAAAGAAAGTTTTCATATTAAATGTTTTATATAAAAGTGGATATATTGTCTTTCTTCCAAAAAGTTTTAGGACTCGCAGATAGCAAAGAACTCTAATAACAAAGTTTTTTTTTTTTTTTTTTTGTAATTATATCTTAAATTATTCTCTATTGTTTAAGATGAAATACTCGTATTTCTAATATGAATGTGCTTGTCTTATTTATATTATTTATTTATTAATAATTTGATATATATTCTGAGAAATAATTATAATAATATAATTTAACACTCGTAAGTAGCCAAAGTTTTGCAATAGATGAAGATAATAAGATTAAAATTATTATTATAAATTATTTCCAAATTATAAGGAAAAATAATATATAAAATATTATTTTATTTTGTCGTATGTATTGTAAAAGTCAAAAATGTAGTTATATATATTTTTAGACCTGTGAAAGGCCTCTATCGAGAGCAAAAAGCCAACCTAATTATATATATATATATATATATATATATATATGGCAAACGGATGAAGGGGAAGTCTCCCCTCTCAGGTCGAGATGAGGCCTCGAGCTGCCAAAAACAACTATTATTTGGTAAAATTAGATCTATTTATTCCATTAAAAAAATGAACTGAACTATTCGACAATTCTTACAATTGGCAAAATTTTGTCGAGATTATTGACGCCCCCGCTCCCCCACCACACAAAAATGTCTTAGCGGCGACCCTGTAATCCTAATAAGCACAATCGCATTATTAAACGCGAAATTTTGTTTCTTGACAGAGTGCTGGAAAATCTTTAGGTGAGTGAGCAAACTCTTTGACTATTCCGATTAAGCAATTAAATATTTAATGTTTTCATTTGAAAAAAAGTTTTGATGATAAAATAACCCTTTTTCATAATTAATAGTGGCTTTTGACAATTCAAAAAATCATATATTAATATATAAATGAAAAATTTACCTAAATATTGATAAGGTATCTGAATATCTAAAAAATTAATAAAAAACAACAATTTAAGAAAAACAACTGTCATTTAATTAGAATGTAATTATTAGAATATTTATTTATTTATTTATTTTTTAAGAAGTGACTAGCAAGATTGTAAATTAAAGTTTCAATGTCAAAGAGGTTGTTTTAGGGTCTGGTAATAAAGAAACATTAACAAACTGGAGTGCTGTGATAAAGAATAGATAAAATTTGTCAAACTCCTGTTAAAGCGAAAGGTCCACTTGCTCTTAATAATAATTAATTAATTGAAACCACACATAAAGGTGGGGGAATTAGATAAGGGGGAGGATGAAATTTAAGGGAGGCGAATGGTGGAGAACACTAATAATATTAAATAGTAAATCATTTAAAAAGCAAAAAATATAAATTGGCTGTTAAAAGTTTAGATTAAAGGCAGGGGCGTCATTTGGGAAGGGGGGAGGGGAGAAATAAAAATTTAAAAACACCCTGTCCCTTGGTGCAGAGGTAAAGGTCTTTCTTCACATACAAAAGGTCAGTGATTCGCTTCCCGTCCTGAGCGACAAAAATTTATTTCTATTATATTGGCTTACATTTGGTATAAATAAATAAGTACGAAGTCTAAATAGCCTCAAATACCGAAAAGGACTTAAAAAAAAATTTAAAAACAGTTTAGACCGCATTTGGGGATTTAGGATGTAGTAAAAAAGTTGAACTGAGGCCAAGGAAACAGAATATGAAGCTTGAATTAATTTATATGTAAACCATATTGTAAAATATGCGATGAATTAATTGGTTTCAATTTATAAAGAAAGAATTCCTAGTCATCGTAATGTCAGTGAGAGGGAAGTTTTTAATTCATAAATATTTAGAAAAAAAAAGTTTAAAATAGGTTACCATGGCAACCATGGCAAAATCAGCTAAAAGTTATTTCAAATGTTTATGAATTCGAGTGTTATTTTTTAAAAGGAAATCTGGAATGTCCACTTAATCGATCACTTTGAAAACAAAAAGAAAGAAAAATCACTCAATAAAGAGTTGGTTAAGTAAGCCGAGAGGAAATAGGCCAAAAAAAATAAGTTTTATTATAGATATTATAGAAAAAAATTTCAGTCTGTTATTTTAAAAATTTAAATTAAATTTAAAAAATAAACTAAACTTTAAGGGGATGCCCCCTTCCAAGGATGTTATAGCCATAAAAAATGCCCACTATTATTTTATAATTAACTAAACTATTTAGTTTTGCCTCTGTAAAAGTCACGAAAGGGCGGACAAAGCACAGTATTTTTCAATTCTGTCAAAACGCTAAAAATTAATTTGTTAAATGGTTCAAAAACTTTCCGCATTTATAAGTTTTTCTGTTAATAGTCAGATAATTGTTTTTCTAAGAAAAAATTTCTCCCAAAAAATTAGAAAAATTTTATTTTTTAAATCCAATCTAATCCATGTTATTAAATAGATAAAAATTTAATTAAAACATAATAATCTATTTATTTTACTTAGATAAAAAGAGACAAAATGAGAGTAGGACCTGCGAAACCGCCGATGAGCATCGATGATGTACGAATCCTCCTCTGACCTGCCCATGTGTATTCCTCATAGACGTCGTTTACCCCTTCTACGTCTACTGTCTCGTCTTCATCGTTGTTACCGTTCTATAACACCCACATACACACGCACTTACATTCTGAAAGGCTAAGAAATTGCATCTATATATAAAATTATAAAAGTAAAAGTTAGATTCAATGTTGTTCTGCATCTCCTCCCAAAAGAACAATGCTTTGAAAAAAGTTATTTAATGGCTTTTATTATTAAATCTTTTAGTAATAAACTGATTGTATTGAATTTTTTTTCCATAATTAGATAGTTTGAGAATAACCATAGGCCAAAAGATAAATAACTAAGGAGCTGGGGGAGGGGGGAGTAAGGTGTAAGGGAAGGACGGTTTCATTTTTTGGTTTTATAGTATAGCAAAAAAATAAAATTCAGGCAATTAAACAACAGGAAAAATATAAAAAATTGGCAAAGACCTTAAAAAAAGTTAACTATTCAAAAAGAAAACTAAAGTTTCACTGTGGAAAAAATTTTTGGGATTTGAATTGGATGTGGAAAGAATTTTAAGGTTGCACAGAACCTAAGTAATAAAATATTAGTATGGAAAAAAATTTAAAAGTACTGGAGAGGGCTGTGGGTGATAGTGAGCCAGAATAATTCCTAATAAAAAATGGAAACAAAATTTTGAGAAGAGAAAACCCATAGTGCCAATTTGAGAAAAATTTGGCCGAACAAAAAATTTTCTATGGTTAATTGGTCTGCACTATCCAACTCTTTCTTCTTCCATTTGAAATAAACTATTCATTATATTTAATTTTATTAATTTTTATTTGTTAGAGCTCATTCATTGCTCATGTTTTAATGGGTAAGAGCAATTCCAAAGGCTCAAAGCAGTGTTTAACCTAGTCAGTTGAAAAGGCACTAGTACAAATGAAAAAATGCACATCTAAATCTGTTTCAGGAAAAATAGGATGCAGTCAAGGGAATTAAATAAAAAACTTATTGAATTCAGACCAGCTAACGACATTTCGATCAGAAATCACATGGACAATTAACTGTTTACAATACACGATTTTGTATTTCGTATCATTTCAATAAAATTCCATTCAAATGATAAAATCTCGCATTGTTAACAGTTAAGTGTTCTGAAAAAGATCGCGATATGAGATTGACCTATTGACAGATAAACTAAATTAAATAAGTTTTTTTTATTTAATTCCCTAAAATTTAACTTTTTTTGAAACAAATGTTTTCATTGGCACAATGGTTTGTTTATGCATTGTTTTTATCTATTGTTATTAAATTTTAAATTATATTTATATTTTATTCGATTCATCATGATTGTTTTGTTTTTCTTTTTACATTTCCCAAATGGGCTGAGTAAATAGAGATTCACTATTCCGTAGCATATACGCGTATAACGAAAGTAAATTGGAGCCAATCCCCCACTCCCTCTCTCTTTCTCTCTCAATCTCTTTCTGTCCTTCCCTTTTGTTCAAGATTAAAGTTTCTAGATATTATGGAAATGCAGGACGTTGACTAATTTCGCCAATTTATCCTTGGTGACTTGAATACGATAACGATCCTCTAATATTTGCTTAAATTCAACTCTATATTCACAGTGAGTGTCGAAAACGAATTCATATCGGTGCCTGAGTTGCAAATCCGGTTGCTAATGATGCAGACCGCGAACAGAAACCGAAACCGAAGCCTCTTAATACGAGGATTATATTTCAGGCAAATGTTATCGAAGTTAAGACCCGAGCTAATGAGATTAAATTTTCAAAAGGAATCAATGGCTCTAATGTTGTAAAGAGACAAATTATACGAAAATATTTGCTTGGAATTATTGTAATATAGGCAAGTAGATTAAGTTACGAATGTTTCTTTTTTTTTTTAAGAAATTTTATAAGTAGTAACTAAGAAAGCTTCATGAGTATTAAAATATTTAATGGAGCCTCTGGTCAAAAAACAAATTATCCTTCTATTAATTTTATTTATTTGATTTGTGAAAAAGGACAAATTATATTAGTGCAATGTATTACAAGCAACAATTCACGGAACACTTCTGAAGGTTGTGGTGGTCTAAAGAAATAATCCTTATATCAGAGGCGTAGCTAGAGAGCATAACACCCGAACACTGTGAGGAAACACTTTTAGATAATGTTGTGAAAAGGAAAAAATATAGAGGAGGTATATTGGTTGTGGGATGGCGGGCAACATCTTATTTCCCGAAGTGGATGAGATGACTATATATCATTTAAGAGTTATTAGGATACAATTTTAAAAGAATTTTTAAATTGGTAAAAATGAAAAATGAAAATGAAAAGGAGATTTGTCTTTAAATATAGATTTTTTTGCATTAGACTCACTGGGATAGCATTTTGGACTCTTCAAACCCAAATTAAGGAAAACCAAGAAAAATGATACCAAAATTCATAATAAAAAAAATTTGCCTCCTCAAAAAAAGAAAGATGTGACTCGGCCACTTTTAAGAAGGTCCTATATTTTTTTTTGAAATTTGATAAACACAAGGCTTATAGTTAAAACACCTTTGGGGCGCAAAACCCCAAAGAACGTGGGTTCCCATTAGTGGCTGATTTAAAATAAAATTCTGTTCAAGAAAGTATTTCAAAGATACGATAAACGAGAGTTGTGTCGCCAATTAGGAGTTTAATATAATCTTAAAAATTATATTTTCTAAAATTTGCAAAATATTCTTTCCATTAATTATTGCAAGTTATAAAATAAATTCCTAATTTATTAATTTAACATATATATAAAAAAAAATTGGTGAGAGGAGTTAGAAAGTCGAATAAAATAAAAAAAATATATAAAATATATATTTATAAATGATAACGATGTTTGTAAAAGATCTCATATAAATATATTTATTTAGAACGAGATTAGATAAAAGATAAGAAATAAAAAATTCCTTTTAAAAGTTAAGGGGTCAAGGAGTTTTGATTTCCGTAATTATTATAAAAAAATTAAATAAGTTCTCTCAGGTGACCTAAATTAATTCACAGAAAGGCCTCAAAAGAGAGGCGCGTCTCTTTATGGAAGTTCGAGATCAAGCGCCATAAATAGTCGAAAGTTAGAATATAAATTAAAAAAGGTATATAATAATTCTTACTGTTATTTAGGTTATATATAAAGAGATTTGTTAGAGGATTATATATATAATGATCATCATTTTTGTAAATGCTAGATACTAAAAATATTTTTTTTTTTTTTGAATATACGGAATATCAAGCAATTTTCGGGTTTTGGTACTCACCCGACGGAGACAGTTATCCACGTGGCGGTTGAGTTCTTCGTCAGTGCCGGTGAGTCGTTCGTTACAAATAGGGCACGCCGTTTCGTCCATTTTCCGTTTTCGGTTTTTCACTCGAAGCCTTCCCTGTCGATTGGCTTTAATTCGCTGATACGTCTACAAATTAAGATAATCTCTATTACTGTTATGTTTTAAAAAATATACTTCTGAGAATTTCTTTTATAGAGGAAAATAATTACAAATAAAAAATTTTTAAGTAACATTTTATCATTAAGCAATATGAGCCTCTGCAATTTTTATTTAGTTCAAATATTTATTTAATATTAAAACAAAAAATTTATATATAATAAAAAATTTAATTTAATGGCTCTGTGACGATATAATTATACAAGGCATTCATTCTTTTAAAAAACTATAGCCAATTATGAGCAAAAAAATTTATTAGATGTAAATTCTTGGATTTAAAATAATGTGATTAACTCCCATTGTATAGAAACTATGAGCTGAAAAAACTAGAATAAAGGTAGTTATAATTATTTTGTCTTGATGATTTATAAAAAGTAATCTCTTAAGAGATCAGATGCCAATTGATATTTATTTAAACAAAAATACGTGAGTTAAAATAAGATGCTTTTGATAGGGCACAAATAAAGTAAATAGCTAAAAATCACATCACTCGAGATTATTTTGAGTAGACATATTTTTACTTTCACTTACCAATATATGTAATATATATAGTATTAGGAAAGTAATAATCGCAAAAAAAAATTGATGTCGAGATTACACGTTTTGAAGTCCCCTAAAACGGGTCTCGCAAAGTGGTCTACCTCTATCTGTGTGGGTGAACAAGATTTCTCTAAAACAAAAAGCTGCTCGAGACTGAAATTTTATATTTATGCTAGGTACCCATGTCGCTTGCACCACAAAGCTTTAATAAAATTTATTATAGTAGAGTACTAGTGCTTTACTGATGTACTTTTTTAATTTTTGTTTCGATTTTCTCCAAATTCGCTCTACCGATTTTGATTAAAATTCATATATTAATAATTTATTAGTTGCTCTTTGAAATGTATTAAGCCGTATCACTCCTAAAATTGTTTGGGGCCACTTATCTAATTTATTATAGGTATAGCTAATTTAATCAAATCCTCAGAATGGTTTAAGAGAAAATAGGAAAAAACTAAAAAAAAGTACAGCAGTAAAGTACTAGAAACCATTGGCCGATTTTATTCAAAATACGAGGGTACGTAACTTAAGTATAAAGTTTGAGGTTTTTTCGTTTCTGAGAAATCTTGTTCATACTCTCACAGAGACAGACCATTTTTTGGACTCAGGGGACCCCAAAATGTGTATTTCCGTAGAAATCTCGATATCGATTTTTTTAGCGATCATAATACTTTCTCTAATAGTCACTCACTATATATTACATAAATAGCTAAGAGAAACTAAAAATTAATAATTCAAAAAAAAAAAAAACAGATTTCCATCCCAGGCACAATATTGACCATTAGCCAGAAAACAGTTATCTTTAAACACCAATAGACTTAAAAATGCAATAAATGATAAATAGAATATAAATAATGGGATATCACAATTTCCTATCACAGATAGCTTTGGTCCAGTTGTAAAGAGACTTACTTAACCTAGTCACGATATCCTAAGTTTACATCACAATTATTCTCGCATACAAGTCTAGCGTCTCATATTACAATACTTCTGCAATTATACCTTTGTGTCCTAGATCTGGACATTCTATTAACATATATGTATTTCATTCAGGATGGGCATGATCGTGATCATAATCCTTAGATCCAATCTGATTCAGGATTTCAGATTTGGATTGAAATCCTCTTGGCAAGAAGGACTTAGGATCTTGGATCGTAATCCAAATTCTTCCACAAGATCTAGGTTCGGATTGCTAATCCTTTTACCGAAGAATTTAAAATCCTTAAAAAAATTATATTTATTTATGCCAACGCAGGACATGACATGTTGCCTTAAATGCCATTTCTATCGGTAATCAGTCTTTCGATAATTTTACAAAATTATTATTATCTAACAATTTATAAGTAGACATTATTTTCGATTTTTTTATTTTCTCTTACTTATATATGAAATGTATAGTGAGATAGTATTGCTATCGCAAAAAAAATTGACGTCGTGATTTCAACGGAAATACATTTTTTGTTTTTTTCTTTGACAATTTTTTATTTCAAAGATATTAAATATAACTTAATATTGATATAGAGGGTTGCTGGAACGGGGGAGTGGGGGGAGAAGATAAACGTCTTAATTATTATACACGTTTTGAGTCTGAAAAAAAATGCTCTCTGTATATGTGAACAAGATTTCTTAAAAACGAAAAGCTGTTCGAGGCTGAAATTTTCAATTTATGCTGGGGAACCACTTTGCATGCCTATTGAAGTTTTTGAACGAAATCAGACAAAACGTTAAGGGACGACGACGACGACGACGACGACGACGACGACGATTCAATTGCTGGTTTTTTCTCCATACTTCCATAAATCAATAGATAATACAGTTTTACAGTTTAATTGTTATATAGCCTATTTAATATATAATTTGAATCCAAAATAATGAATATAAATAAATAAGGACGGAATCTAAATGGCCTCAAATGCCGAAAAGTACTTGAAAAAAAGTCCAAAATAAGTATAAATAATTTTATTTTTTTTTTAAACAAAACAAAAATTTTGTCGTTGAAGTAATTGAATGGATTTACCTTCAAAGGATCGATTTTAAAATTCAAGAACTGATCCATTGCGGATTTAGTTTTAGATCCAATTTTTAAAATCGGATCGTATTGAGAATCGCGTTCATTTTTCTTCCCCGGATCTGTGGATCGGATCTCGATTCTTTTTTTTAGATCAGGCACCATGGATGAAATTCCCCTCTAAGATGTCCATGAAAACCTGCTGAATTTCGCCTGACCTCTACGAGAAAGGCAATTTTCTACTAACTAATAACTAATTGACGAAGTCTAGATTTTTTGAAATTTAAATATCCCGGTTAAGTTGGAATTTTAAACTTCTGGGCTCAAATGAAAAATAATAGAATTCGGTGTAAAAGCAAAACAGAAAAAAAAATTAATCATAGAAAAAGGCAAAAGAGAATTTCAAAAAAAAAATTATTTTTTGTCATAAAAAAATATATATTCAAGGGCACTTTATAAAGTATTTTGAAAATTTTTTTATTTATTTAAAAATATTTCTGCTGGTGGATCAAGCGGCTCATGGGCCCCGGGAGTCGAGCCCAGGATCTCCAGCCCATTCGGGACATCGGTGTGCCTCCTTTGCACCAGACCACCGGACCCTCTACTACACCAGCAAAACTCACTCATCCTAACTATATATCTAGATCGTATAATAAAGTTAGTCCGATAATAAGAAAAAATTTATTAAGTGAGAAAAATAGGCATTTTGAAGCCTTTGATTAGTGCATGTTTGCTTGCAAGTTGCTACTCTCATTAGAAAAGTCATTCTAATTAATAGACTCCTATTTATTCCTTCTTATTTTATTATATTTTCCATAAGTTACTTTTAATAATTTTGCAAAATAAATTGCTATTGCCACTATAAAACAGACCTAAAGGTGATCATAATTCCCTTTATTATGGGGACGGCATTGAAAATCAAAGATGCTACCGCGTAGAGGAACAAATCGGCCCGTCGCGCAGTTCTTTGCTTGACGAGGGAGGTGAATGGGGAAAGAAAGAGTTTAGACTTGAATACACAGAGGAAATTTCATTCTTAGCCCAGGCCACTTGTGTTCTCCATAAAGATACTCTCTCAAAGATGATGATTTATCCTGATTTCATTTTGAGACAGAAAAATTATTGAACATGCTCATTCCTCTAAACATTCTATCGCAAAAAGTTTATTCAAACATGGGATAAAAGTGATAAAGCCATCAATAAACTATCAGTTATTGTGAACAGATATTTACCAAAAGTTGATCAAATTTAAATATTCCATAAGAAATTTATAGGAATTTTCTTAAAAATCGGTTCACAATAACTGATAGTTAAATGATGATCCATTAACACAGCAGAGTAAAATCCTAAGTCGGCCCAGAAACATGAATAAAGAGAGATGGCCTCTACCATCAAATAAATAAGAATATTTTATGTTTATTTATTAGTCTATATTCAAAACAGGACATTCTTTATCTAATTTCGGTTGAGTTAGCTCAGAAAATTTTAGAAATAAAATTTTATAAGGGATTAAGGGGAGAGATGTATAAATTCAAGCAAAAATCGAAAACTTGTAAAGTGGTAAGAATTGTAATTCAAGATTCAAGTGATTGCTGGAAAGAGAAGAGGAGAGGGGAGAGAGGGAGGGAGAGCAACTCGAACTTTAACAACACCCTAAAATTCTCTAAAATATACATCAATGGTTAGGGAATTTTTGAACGGGTGTTGAGTTCGTCTTATTAAAATAACATTTGTTTCTGTTTCTATTTTAAACAAACATGTGAAATGGGCCGTAATCAATCTAGAAATCTCCAGACATGAAACAGCTGCCAAAAGAACACCTTCTAGTAAAGATTTATTTTTTTTAATCAAGTATTTATGTTTAATCTGTATAACAAAGGAAATAGTTATTAAAAAAAAAAAAAAAAAAAAAACGGCACCCGAATACTTTGTAAAATAAAATCAAACGAATAATTCAATTATTAATAATAAAAATTTCCAAGTGAATAAATAAGAATAAGAAAAAGGAATATTTTTTGTAAAAATGTTGGGGCCTCGCTAGAGACAACTTTTTACTGCGGTCCAGAATGGTAACTGGGGAGGGAAGAGAACCCTAGTGGAGCACAAAATCATCGATGTTTTTTCTTAAAAGTTTTGCTCTTTTGAACTATTAATTGGTTAATTCTTAATTAATTTGGATGTTAGATACCAATTGCTAGGGGTCTTTTGCAATTTCCACGCTCTACACGGGTGTGCAATTTTTTTTTATTAAAGTTTTTGTATTTGCACTGTACATCTTGCAATTCATCTCTATATATGGAAATTTGAATCATGTATCAACAACGCTTATGACAAATTTCTCACCTGAAGATGAACGCGATAAACGCTCGAAACGTCGACAGAATTAATTAAACCTTTTGTGTTTTGTTGGCTGCTTCTCTCAGATTCAGATATAAATTGATTAATTAGATAAGAAACTTTTATTTAAATATAATAAAATAAAAGTATGAGTTGCAAAGAATTCTCTTATATTTAATATCATAATTACATTTTCAAATTTCTTTGTACTCCAAAAATTAAAATAAATTAATTTAATAAATTTTTTAAAGAAATTTTCAAATACAAAAATATAAGTGTATAAATTATTTTCGGAAAAAAATATAGTGAAGTTTTGTAACAAAAAAACATATATGTTGTCTATTGCACATATTTCCTATATGCAGTAAAAATTATTTATATTCTTAGCTCTTTAGAATACTGACAAAATCCAAAATGTGAAGCTCTTCTTCAAAAAAAATTCCCTAAAATGTTTTGGGACTTTTTTTTATATAGAAAGATGACACTCTCGAGCACGTGATGATATTTAGAGATAATAAACCCGAAGAATGCCCAGGGAGCAAAAATGTGACACTCTTTCCCAAAAAGTTAAATAAAATTCCTAGAATTCAAAAGAGACACAACTGCTCTCTCATCCGGGAAACGAAACACTTCTCCAATTAAAATATAGCAGATTTGATTGGAGGGAAAATTTTTTGAGCTGAGACGGTTTTTTCTTCAATGGCACGATAGGCATTATTAGTCATAATATAATAAAATATATAAGAGATATAATAAGAATAATTAATCGGTATTGAAAGTTTTGTAAAAAAAAAACATCTTTGTTTTGGATTGAATGTTTTGAAAATGTTACGAAATTTACTCACCTTCCTAATTATATTTGATATAAAATTATATGAATCACCGACAAATAAAGGGACGATTAGTTGACTTCTAACAAAAGGAACAGGTGTTTGATGAATGACTTTGGACCAGGTACGTCCCCAGGAAAACATTTCAGGGAGAGGCAACCTAGTATATATAGGGAGAGCGTAGGCAAATTTTTGGCTTGCAATCCACTGTAAAGTTGATCATCTCGGGGAAAGGTGGATAGGACCCGAAGGGCCGCTGCAAGCCGCTTAATTAATCGAAAGGTTTGAGATTCCGACTCCCTGAATTCGTAACCAACACTCTAGCTAGAAATTTTATTATTTTTTGGTTATATAGTGCTGACGGCTGAGAAGATTTGGGTGGAATTTCATCAAAAATTTTCATCTATGGTTAATTAATTAGTTAAAGTCGTTTAAAAGTCAAATTTTATTGTGGAATGGATGGATTATTCAAAATTCCCATTTTTAAAGTGGTAGCTATATATATGTCTTCTTGTTTTATCTTTAAAAGGAAGGAAGAGTTCATCAGAGTTTGCCACAGAGTTCAAAGAAAAATAACAACCAACAAAAATTAATTAGATGTCCTTTTATTGTTTATATTTAAGATGTATTTAGCTTCTTTTCCCTATTGGCTGCAAGAATGAACGCCCTTTTAATAAGTGTAAAGAAACTCAATTTTAATTCTAGTCTGTATCTTGCTCAAAGTTAATTTAATTTTTCCCTTTTATAAAAATAATTCAAGTAAGTAAAAAGAAAATTCTCTTTAAAGGGTCTTTTTATGGATAGTTTGTGTCTCAAATAAATAAGAAAACTTTGGCTCCAATATAAAATACTATTAATATAGATAATAAAATCCTTCCGATGTGATAATTTTTGTCTTTATGAATAGTAAAATACACAGGAATTACCGAACAAAAGGTAAGATATTTGTTCCTCCGCCGAGAGCCCAGAGCCCATTACAGTAGTAATATTAAAAAGAGTAAAGTTCTTCAGTAATGTCAAGAGAGGTTTTTTTCTGAAGGCAGTATTCCCATAAAGAACTAGTTCTAAAGAGATGATGAAGATATACTCACATCCCATCGACTTTCTGGAGTTCCCTCGCCTGGAGCAGCACCTGTTGCAGTG
Source organism: Anisolabis maritima (assembly GCA_010014785.2). Classification (NCBI taxonomy): domain Eukaryota; kingdom Metazoa; phylum Arthropoda; class Insecta; order Dermaptera; family Anisolabididae; genus Anisolabis; species Anisolabis maritima. The sequence goes on from JAAAKE020099800.1 coordinate 15,806, forward strand.
CCATCCCTGCGGCTTCCTGGGATAGGAGTTCCCCCAGGAGTGGACGATCCACCTGCCCCCGAAGAGCCAGCCGGGGGCAGCGCTGGTCTCTGTAGCCTCCTTGAGCTGTGTTGGCTCATCTTATATAAACGGTCAAGCTCTTGGATGTAATGAGTCTCAAGCTCTCCGGGTCTAAGTGTCACACCACATGCCGGACAGCAGGAAGGGTCTTGAAATTTCTTTTTACCTGGAACAAAGAATGAACGACAATTTAATTTTTGTTTTTTTATTTTAAGATATAAGTATATCAATATATATAAATACTAAATATGAAACAATATCAGAAGATCTTGTATTTTTGTATATACCTTTGTATATAATTTGAAACTTTAGTACATTTATTATGTAATAAAATATTAAATAATAAATTCTATCTATATATTAAAAATATAAGTTTAATATATAATATAAACGATGGATGGAGTAATATAATAGCATGGGGACCGAACAGATATGTGAATGAAATTTGGAGAGTGCTTGAGAAAACCACGGTCATAAGAACGAACTAGGAGGGGCAATGAAGACTATGCAGCAATTATACCTAATCAAAGAATTTAATCGTAAAATTTTGTAATGACCCTAAACTCCGAAAAGAAGGGCAAATCTCATGTAAATATATAAATAAATATTAAATATTAGTCTGTGGAAATTTAACCAGGGTTTATTAACTCGACTTGCTATTTCAGGCATCTAGTTAGCCTAGCTAGGGGAGATCTAAGGCCCCGGTATAAAAAAAAATGCAAATTAAAGCCTGATAACTAGTAGAATATTTCTCAATGTGGTGTCGCGTACATGAATGGGAGACAAGATCGCGATCAAGAAGGTCTTAATTAATCATGTAGGACTTAAAATAATTTTTTTAACAAAGTTGCAACAACTAGATTCAGAATATATAACCAAAACTATATATAACAGCAAAGAAGGCAGTATCAGCAACAATGCAGCTTTTGGGTGCTCAATAAAAACTCATAATTGAGGCATTTCGAACGAGATTTAGTCCACCATAAATTTAATTTAAATAAATACAAATTAGAATTAGATGAAATTAAATCTTACTTTTAATAAAATAATATTTTGTGAATATATTATTTCGCTGGTCGACCAAGCGACCCTGGCCCTCGGGACTCGAATCCGAGATCTCCAGCCTTTCCGGGGCAGCGGTGCTTCCTTTGTACCAGACCAGTGGACACTCGACCAAAATAATTAATTCAATCATTCATTACTTAAACCCCAATGAAACTGTACTATAAACTAACGTCATTGGCGCTTATATTTCCATACATTTTAATATATAAAATCGTAACTAATAATAGAAGATGCTGCCAGAGCTTGGACCTAATTATTTTTGAATTTATATTTCGTTCATTACTTAGTCGAGGTAAGGCAAATTTTTTCGATATTTTAATTTTAAGGGGTACTTTATGTGAAGCTTCACGCGGTTTTTTCAACTTTCTTCAATAAATACTAAATATAGACAATAAAAGGTCATTTGGAACAACTTTTGTTTGGAAAATCCCCCTCCCTTCCCCCACTTTGTTTTATATTACGGCCAAAAAATATTTATTCTAATTTTATATATTTTATTTTTTAAATTTCGATTTTCTCAAAATTCGCTCTATTTGGATTAAATGAGCTGTGCATATATAATCAATTAGATCATCTCTAAAATGTCTTGGATTTATGATTTTAATAATAATAATATGATAGGACAACTCATTCCTCTGATAACAAAATATAAATATTTGATTTAATACAAAATCTATTAAGTTTATCTCTAAAAATAAATCGTAATATAAAATTGTGAGGAGAAGGTCCGACGCAAAAAATCTGGTGTGAAAGTACATTACTCAGCTTTCTTTATATTAGGTAGGAGAAAATAGTGTGATAGGCGTTTACTCACACCAGATTTTTTGAATTTACCGTGGAGGAAAGAAATTACCAAACACACACACACACAAACATCATTCCAAAAAGTAGTTAAATGGACTCTGGAGATCTCAGAGCACATTTTAGTAGTATTAATTGAATTTCAGGTTTTATTTTTTTTTTTGAGGTTACATTAACTTTACTGAGAGTAAAATGAAAAATATTAAGAGGGGGTACCTACAAATTTTAATATTTCGTATTAGGAAACTAAACAAAAGTTGAGAATCACTAAACTATTTTGAATGAATGAATATATGAATGTATTAAATATATAATTCCCTTATCATATGCAGTATAATATTACCAAAGGAACAAATACAAAATGAAATAAATTTTAAGATATTTCTTTTGAAGTTTGTAGATAAAAGTCTTGTTTCCTTTTTTATTTTTTTGCTTTTATATTAATTATCATTATAGTTTTAATAATAATAATAATAATAAATATTAAAAAATAATAGCTTCCTTTGGACAATTATAATTGTCTTTTTTGGAATTAAATTCTTTTTTAAATGAAAAATAATTAAGAGTTTAAATTTATTGTAATTTTCATTGCCTGTTGGTTAAGGTTTGTTTAATGGAATAAAAAATGCTAAATTATTTGTTAGTACAATATGAGTTTGATTTAGAGTTATTTTTCTTTTATTACGTCCTAAGATATCGAATTTTATATTTTTCTTTTTTTTTAGAATTTTAGTTTATATTGATTAGAGGTAATGCTAGGCAGATGAACCAAATCAGGGCTCCGGGAAATAAAACCAGCTGTTTCTCAGCTCCCACCTAACATCACTTTATGTGATTATGTGATTTTGTTTTGGACCTGCATCCAAAACAATTTTATATTATCTTCGGACTCAGGTCCAGAACAAAATCACATAATCACATAAAGTGATGTTAGGTGGGAGCTGAGAAACAGCTG
>JAAAKE020099811.1:0-18677 GCA_010014785.2 Anisolabis maritima
ATCCTGGAAAATATAAAAATTATAAACATTTTTTCTCTCTCTCTTTAAAAACGTAACCATATTGCATTACATGTACTTTAAATCTTTGAAGAATATGTATAGGTAAGTATTAAAATTTTTCACAAAAAAAAATTATTTTTTACAAAATTGCCTAAGACATCGAATCCATTCGAAATTGAATCAATTAATAGAGATTTTCTAGTCAAAATACTGAAAAATTTTGGAGGGAATATAATAACAAAATAGGGAGGGGGAAGAGTAGGTGAAGCGTTTCGCGCGCGCATTTGCCTGTGGCGCGTAATCACAGCTGCCCCTGCACCCTTGCGCCCTTTTTTTCTCTCTCCCCCTCTACCCATTGCACACAGGACACAGATTCCGATACAGATGGATAGACACTCCCCAGTGGAAAGAGGGAGAGGGAAACACGCGCCCTTTGGCACCTGGCCCGAAAGGACAATGCCAGGAAGTACCAAGTAGCTATCTGCATGCAGCTATTTCGAATTGCTACAGCCGACCGGGGGTGAGTTTATGAGTGGAAACGGGAAATGAACAAGTAATATTTATTTATTGTTTTTTTTATTATTATTATTCTCATGTTCGTTTTGTTTCTCCTTTCGGTTAGTATTTATTTTTTTTTTAAGGCCTTTTAGATTCCGTCTTTATTTATTTATATTAAGTGAGAGCCAATATAATATAAATAAATTTTTGTCGCTCAGGATGAGAAGCGAACCACTGACCTTTGGTACGTGAGGCGAAATCTTTATCTCTGCACCAAGGGACACGGCCATTTATTTAGTTTAATTTTTTAAAATATTTACTATATTTAAGCTAAAGCTTTCTATTTCACTTTACTCCAATATATATATAATTGCTTTTAGATCGAAAATAGAAAAAAATAAAACAACACAATTGAAGTAAATATATACAATGCAAATAGATTATATATAAACGTTCCATAAACAATTTGCATAAAAATAAAAGATCGATTCATAAACAAATGGTTCCTTAAAGCATATACTAGGTAACATAAACTTTCATAAACAATTTGCAGTTTTTCTTAAATTCTTTTCCTAAACATGTTTTCAAAGGGTGAAGTTTCAGGAGCCTGGCCACTTTCATAAGAATACTTAAAGAGGTCACTTTTCATAAATTCCATTCTCAAACGATGCTAAATTAATAAATATTTCTTACATTATATAAAATATATTAAAAAGAGGAAAATAATTTTTTGCCGTTTATGACCAAAAATAAAAGCTTTTGAGGGGACTCTTATTTTAGTTTTGTCCTGGGGCTAGCAACTAACTTCATTTATTTGTAAGACGATGGATTTTATTATTATTTAATTGGCTATATCCACTCAAACCCTCTAGCCAAGTAATTATGGTTATTGACATTGTTTTTAAAGCTAGGTGATGTGGGTTTGATTGATAAATCAGACAATTAAATTAATTCCGGGTAGGTGTAACCTGCAACGTAAAATTTTAAGGAGCTAAACAATTTATATTAATAAAAAAAAAACAAATGATTATGTTATTTTTGTTATAAATGAAGTCACTCGACTGACAAATTAAAAACAATCGTTATGTTTGAATAGCAAAACCTAACAGGGAATGAACGACTTGGCCCTTAGCTCAGCTGGTAAGAGCATCGCACTTGAAATATTTAAATCAGCGAGTGTCGCGATTTTTTATAAATTATCTCCATATCTTTTATTAATTATCATGGAAGAGCATAATACACTTCACAATTTTTGCTTTGCACCCTCTCCCTTTCCCATCCCGTAAGAGAAGTATCTTTAACATTTTTGGATTCCAGTTTTTGGCCCTTGTGTGTCACACTTTTAATCGCTTTTGGAGCCCGCAATTATTAACCGATTTCGACAAATTTATCTATCTATCTTCATTCTAACAGCCTTAGGAGCTGATTAATTTTATGAACTCAATCCGTGCTGCTTTTCTTGTATGTGTTTTTGAGTTTGCAGAGAATGACGCTCTTATTTTTATTAAATAAACGAATATAGCATATACAAAAGGGATTTCGCTTTTCTTCATTTGAAAGCAAGTAGGTGGTCGGCTGAGTAATTCATCAAATCGTATTTTTTTTTTGCCCTTCAAAAAATGAGAAAACAGGTTTTTTCCCCGCTTCAATGTGCATTTATTTATTATGCACCAAACAGTGCAGAGAGACCGAGTGCATCGGGGTGGAGGAGGGAGCTGCTTGCTGGCTTCATGCATACAAAATAAGCGTCTCCGAGCAAAAAATTGAAGGGAAAGGGAGAGCACAAATCCTGAACACTCCATTTGGGAAAATAAATTACTTTTTAATAGCTGATTAAAATGAAAATTTTTCAATTTCAAAATAAGAAAAAGATTATAAATAAATTAACCCTTAAAATGTCTCTTCATTTTCCCACCTTCTCTTTCGAAATTCAATGAATATCAATTAATCACCGCTTGAGGAAAATTGTTTTTTTTTTTTTTTAAATAAATAAAGATTAATTGAATTTCACAATCAAAGGCCAAAATTGGACAAATAATTATCAAAGATTATTGTTGGATGAATTTCTTAAGGAATTCGGAAAAATAAACTACTCACCTTAAATCAGCAGTTTCCTTTCTCTTACAAATAAAATACAGATTGAGAAAAGTATGCTAATGTAACTTCAAGCAATTTGTTAGTGTTGTTATTACTTTGATGTTACAAAGTTATTAAAGAAATGTTATTAATACTGAAAATCGAAACTTTTTAATTCAGAAACGGGGAAAAATGTGGCCCCCTCTTCTTCTTCTGTTCCCTCGTCTACATACTTGTAGGCTTTTACTCTTCTTAATTATAAAATGAATTTATAAAAAGTTGTGTGTACCTTTTTAAATTTTTAAACACATTTAGATTTGTTTATGGAGACTCAAATAAAATAGCATAATTTAAATAATTTGAAATATCTAAATGACTAATAAATCAAGTCACATTTGCCTTGGAAAATAAAAAAAAAAAAAAAAACCTAGTTGCATATTAACTAAATACTGACCTATAAATAGAGCTAAGTCGCAAAAGCGAAATGGTTAGAACGATTTCAGAAATTATACCCACTTTGCCTGATTGTACTAACATTAAATAAATTCATATTTAAAATAAATAAATGATAATTTCATTTAACACTCGTATAACCTCTACTACAGCCAACAACAACAATGATTAATTTCTGGGCTTAGCTCAAACAAGAGTTTATTGCTTATAAGAAAGGGGACGGAAGGGGGGGGGGGTTATAAAGGAATAAAGCGAGACGTCAAGTTAGACGAATCGTGCTACAATGCAAAAATCCTTCCAAGTTAATGTCACTCCAAAGCTAGGACGTAGGCAGAATATATTTTCGGGGCTGGGGGTGGGGAGAATTTCATAAAGAATAAATTTATATCAATATGTATCTAGTTTAAAATAAATTCTAAAGAGAATATTTTTTGATAATTTCTAACACCGTTTAAAATCTTATTGACCTCTCTATTACATAGAGTCCAACCCTCCGATTTTTGCCGGTCTCGAGAGAAATAACACCACTTAAAAAACATTAATTTAAATATTTTTTAACACTGCCTTTTCTAATTTATTTTGTCCCGAACGCTCCAAATTTTTATATTTGTTATTATAAAGAGTAGAGAGGGATATTATTTATTATTATTTAGATTGTACTTGTTCACTGTGAAAGTTTATTTATTTTGCGAAAAAATTACGTCGTTAGATAGTTCATAAACGAACAAGATTGGAAGCGGTTGTTCTATTATATTTTTATTTTTAAATTTATTTTCTATTTTTTTTCTTTTGAGATTTCGGGATGGGGACCTGCTTCATAGGCGGCACTTAGCTTAAATGCCCCCTCCTCTCCAAATGACATTCATCGACGACAAAATATGTTCCATTTTCTAAAAATTTATTTTTAATTTAGTTTGGACCAAATGTGGAAATAATTTTAAAAAAAAATAATTTTTTGTGAGTACATTTGTAATTTTTTAAGTTTAAAATAAGAATTATTTCCCCTTTCCTGAATTAAAAAAAAAATTTCATCAAATTCCATTTTGGGTATTGATATCTCTTTGACACAGATTTATAACTAAAAATATGCCAGTAAAAAGATTTCTACGAAATCCTACAAATTTCATGAGCATTTAAAGTTGAAAAATGGGTCAACTAACCCCCAACTGTTTTAAACTGTGAAATTTAATCGCACAATTAGTAATAAATATTTTTTCCCTCCTTTCGCTTAAATCCACCAAGTTTTGTTTGTTTTCGTAATGAGTGTCGACTCTCTCACCCACCCTCTTTTGCCACATGCAACAGGCTTCGGCTTTCATCGAGTTCATGTAAATTGCATTTATTTCCATGTTCCGGCTCATTAGGGAATTGAGATCAAGGGGAATTTTATTCTCAAGGATAAAGTTAACTTTTATAAATATTTTTAAAAAAAATTAAAATTTTTTTTATTTCTATTCGGCTGTTAAGACCATGGACTTCATTCAAAAGAATTACGGCGAATATTTGGGAGGTGTACATTGTTTGATTCAACAAATACAATGTTTATAATCAGAAGATTCACTATTGATGACTACACCTTGTTTCTCTGGGGCACCCAGAAGGAAAGAAATTTAAATAATTAATAATAATAATAAAGCAATCACAAAATAAAAGTGCATTTCTCTCTCAATTGGGAAGGGAAAATGTTCTAAAAATTTATTAAGATTCAAAATCAAATCCCAAAAGTTACAAAAAATAATAGAATTTTCTAATTATTTTAAAGCACTTTTGCATCCAAGAAGATAAAATCACCAATAATAAAATTGTTTGTTTTGTTTTTAAATTAAATAAAAAATATATTATATAAAATTTAAATTACTTATATTTTCATCAAAGAAAACTTTGGACTGGATAAATTTTTTAATAACATTTTTTTAAATCATCATATCAGTTAAATTAAATTATTTTATTAATTTAATTGGATTTTTTTAAAGATTGACAAGAACAGAGGTACATCCAATTCATTTCAGCTGAGTAATAAGAATGATAAATATAAAATTTATCTATAAATTAATTTTGATTAGAAACTCGATTATCCAGACTAATTGGGACACGGATAATAAAAAATCGGATAACAAATTAAAAAATTGAAAAAGCCAGGAAAAATTAACTTCCAATATTCACCATCCTTCAATGGCATACTAAAAAATTCTTTAGAACCACTAGTTAAAGCCACTACACACAATTATATTTTTATTTTACTCATTAAAACTACTACTATGCGTAAAAATAAGTACACTCTCCCTAAGCTTAGAGCTTTAAAAACTTTAAACAGGGGGGACTTTAAATCTCTAAACCTAAGGAGTATTTAATATGAACTTTTACTTTTTTATTAGAAGGTGTAATATAATCGACCGATTCAGAAGGCTACTTTTTTTTTGAGATTTTCTCTAAAAAAGCTTTTTTTGTCTTTTCGGCATCTGAGGCCGAACGATATATAATATTAATAATTGATTTATAATACAATTATCCAGGCATATTTATTTACATCATTTGGTATCCAAATGATTCAAATAAACTTTCATTGGACTGACTGGGATTCGAACCCACACATTTTAACTTTGAAGGTTATTTGACAATGTCAATATCTTTAACCTCTCGGCCACAGGGGGGGGGGGAAAGCACTTTAATTAGACATATAAATAAATTAAGTTTAAAGAATTAATTGTTATCGTCATAAAATTATTTAGGATCCTTTTTGTCTTTAGTTATTTAATTTTTTTTTTCCAAAAACGATTCTAACGATTATAATATGTCAGTGTTTCCTAACATTTCTTTACTACCAACAAAAACGCCTCAAAGTTAATTGGATTTTTGCGACATATCAGAAATCTCAGGTCAAAAAAATCACAAATTTCACATCCGTTTTATATTTATTATAAAAAAAAAATAAATTTTATTATTATTTATTAAAATAATAGCAAAAAATTTTAATTCTAATGTAATAGTTCAGTTCGTTTTCCGGACGAAGATTATAGATAAGTTAATTATGACTTCTTGATCCATGTTTTTTTTTTTTATATAATAATTTCAGTCATTGATGATTGTGACTAATGTAACTTATAAATTAAAAAAAATTGTGGGCTAAAACTACCGAGATAGATTTCAGTAGCGCTAGCATTTTGCTAGCGTCATTCTATTAATTTATTTTATTTTATTTTTAGTGAACTTGTATTTATTTTGGTGCCAGACCTGAGGAATTCTCTCAACATACATGTTTAGATATATAATAGGAAATAGAAAGTTATTTAATATGCTTAGCCAGGTCGGTATTTTTACGAGTAATAATACCGCCGGCTTGTTTTTAAGGTATTTATTACATATTCAATAACAATTTGCTTTTATTATACTTATTGCATGTTTGTTTTGATAAATTTTTCACCTGCTTAAAAAAGTGTGTGAGTGTAATGGCGATACCGAATATCATTTTGATTAGAATCGGTAATCACAAAGCAAGTGTTTTTTTTTTTGCGATCCTTGGCTTATGTTAATTCCCGCACAACGTATTCCGGAATGAATGGAGTTGATAAACGTTTCGGTGCGGGACCGTCTGCTAATTTACGATTCCAGAGCACGCATTCAAATAAATAAAAAAAAAAAGACACAGCTGCTCTCTAAAAAACATATTAACAATAAAGCAACAAGTTGGTCCGATCGATAAATAAAAAATATCTATACTAGTTGATAAAAAAATATTTTTTTCAAATAAATGTATTTTGAATTTATTTAAGAGTAGTGAATGTGAATATAAATATTAGGTTTATAAATCTTTCTAGTACGAAAAATTTATTCAAATTAATTGGATTTAAATAATAATATAAATTATACAATAGCAGAATTAGAAGAAGTATAATATTCGCTAGTTATTAGTAGCTCTGTTAGTTAGCAGTAGCTACGAGATGAGAAATTGGCATTTCTTGTTCTGATTTAGAAAAATCAGATTATTTCTTGTTCCCCATTTCTCATCATGTTCAAGAAATGGGTGGAGATAGGCGGTATATCGCCTGAGGGCCACCTGTGTATGTGAGCGATTGTGTGTGTGTTCAAGAAATGATATTTTCTTCAGGAAAAAGTTTTCATAAGAAAAATAGAATTATGAAATGGTTTTTCGTCTAGAAATTTGACCTCTTGTATTAGATTCCCGTTCTCGAAATTTTAACCGTTCTCGTTCTCTAAAACTACGAGATGATTTTTAATATAGAAAATAAAGAATTGGAAATTTTGTTTTATATTTTGATTTGTTCTTCTCAAACTAATTTTAAATAATTTTTTGGAATCTAGAATGAAAAAATTTTAAATGTCCCCCTCTTCTCTCCCCAAGAACCTTGTTGGTGGGGCACAGTGAGTAAGTATTCAATATTAGGTTTTGGTGGAAGTACCTATTAGACTCTTGATGTGGGAAACTTTTGCTGACAGTTTTTTAGAGCGGAGTTAAGATTGTTAACATTTTCTCAATTTTTTAATTATCTATTTCTTTACTATAATTTAAGTATATAATAAGTTAATTGAAATAACGTTAAGAAATATTCCTTCCTAATAGGTTTTTGAGAGTGTTTCTCCTTAGGATACTCAGGGCTAGCTAAAAATAACATGGCCAGTTCTTTGCAGGACATTATACATTGCGCCCAAGTTGAAAATACAAAGATGGAATTAGTTAAGTGCAATAGAAATTAATTTAGGAATAGGGAGTAAAAATAAAAATATTGATAATAAGATAAAAGTATATTTATTTTATTCTCTTTCTTAGAGAGTGACTCAAGATTGTTACTTTCTTCCGCGGAAAGACCCATCAATATTAGTTGCTTTAATCTCCCTGAATCGCCTCCTCATTAAAGTGACAAAAAATATTTCATACCCTAAAATTTCATTTTGTTTTATCAATAATATACATTTTCGTTCTCTTCTTTGGTACCATTCGAGTACTAACACCAACTCTTAATTATTCCTTTGATGGATCACCTGACTCTTACTCTTATTTTTGATTAGTACACGCCTCCACAACACCTTCAAGTGATCGTTGCCTAATGGATTTATGCTTGCTTGATGTTATATATTTTTTATTATATTATACGTGGATAATGAATTGTCGATCCAAGCTAAACTAATCCATCAGCTGAGTCCTGAGATATCAGAGGAGGGTGATAACGAGATCATGGGCCTACTTTTGTTTTATCATTCATCTCTTTCTCTATATTTATACATTAATAGCATATGCTAGACCCTCTTTCTTTTTTTAAATGTAATAATTAAAATTACCTTCAAATAAATATAAACAAAATATTTATTGTAGTCTGGATGCATGAAAAAAAATTGAAGGTCTTAGATGCAACAGGAATTTTTTTTATGTATCCAGACTATAATAAATATTTTGTTTAAAATTAAAGGGTTGAAATGGAGAGGGAGGGGGAAGGCCTCTAACTTCTAAATCAAGCATAGAGAAATGACCAAAGAGCCACAAACAGAGGATGGGTTTTGGTGTGTACTAATAGTGCACGATGCTTCTGGGATGATTTTTTTTCATTAAAGAAGAATATTTGAAAAAACGGAACGATGATTCTCTTCAACTTGGGATATTTAATATTACTAACTTTATGTAAAATAAATTAATTGTGAACTTTTTTGGCACGTGTCCCCCCTTATGTGCATGACGACGTGACTAACTGATAGCAGAGTAAAGGACAGCTGCCGATGCTAATGAGCCCATGTTCCATTTCATTTCGAGGCGTGACCGCAGATTTGAATACATATATGTGACCTTATCAGGCAGCCAAATGAATCATTCATTATCTGCACATTGCTGCAGTCATTGATATACTTATCAATCCACCCATCTGCTCCTCATTCCTGTGCAACATATTGGACGGGAATCCCCGGACTCTTTCTCCCTATCCTCTATTTACCTCCATTTCGCGATCGATCCGTTTGACGACACATCAAACGCCTATCATTTTGTTGACAAAACGAGATAAAATGGATTTCCTTTAAACAAAAGAGAAAGAGAGAGAGGGCGAAAAATGGCAGCTGCCTGCTTATAAAAAAAATCCTCTTTTAGAACAGTCGGTAATCCGTAAAATTGAGAAGTTACATTTAATACCAGAAAATAAATCAATTAGTAGCCTAAAAATAAATTCTGATATAAGAATTGAAATTTTCTCTTTGTTTTTACAAAATGAGAAGAATTTGTCTTTATATAATTACAGACAAAATTTCTGCCAGTTCCTATAAGCAGAACTTTGGCAATCAGGGAGTTCTGCTTTGTAGCTGAGGGTTTAGATGACATTGTCAATATGTGTAACTTTTAAAATCATCCAAAACGACCTTTTTATTTTACTTACTTTGTCATTCAGTTTGCCTATGCAAATGTCAATTTTTAAAACACTTCCAGCTAGATCTGAAATTTTTCACATAGTACTGGTTCTTAAGTAAATGCAATATGTTTGTGAAATAAATAATTACAAAAACTCTTTTGAGTACATTTTAAATAAAAGTTTTTGTTTTTTAATTGTTATATTTCATTTTAAATGCGGACAGACTGATACTTTTTATTAAAATTAATAATTTGATTGAATGTTTTGTTTTATTTGACTTCTATTTAAATGATAATATATTAATAATTATATATTGTTCAAAATTAAATGAATTTTAAATATTAAATATCCCAAGTTGAAGAGAATCATCGTTCCGTTTTTTCAAATATTCTTCTTTATTGGAAAAAAATAAGAAAATAGTTTGACACATGGCTGGATTTACTTGAATAAGGAAACCCATCCCGAAAGTTTACCTTTTTGCAAAAAATGATGATATAAAAATATTCATTATTTCGGGCATTTTCGCAAATAAATCCCCTAAAATTTCAATAAGTTTCGAAGAAAAAAACACTTTCTAAAAAGCTGACAAAAAAAATTTAGAAATCCTAAGCCTCGACTCTAAATCAAATAAACGAAAACCGTGATGACGTGTATGAAAATCTGAATTCACTACCAAGGACAAACTTTCTGATGTTTTTCTTCGGAATAAGTTAATAAAATAATCTTATAATAATTTCTAGAATTTTCTAATTATTTTATTATATATAATTAATTTTTTGTATGATTTATTCCCTTAAGAAAACTGTTGTTGTATGATAGGTCACCTATATAATTTACTCCTTCCATTTTTTTTTCTATTAATTATTATATTTCTAATCTTAAATCAGATAAAATAAAAGAAACAAGTCATTGAAAGACTAAATAGATTAAGAAATAAGGGTATGATTTTAATTGAATAAATTATTTCATATTTCAAGGATTTTTACATAAAAGAAAAAAAATTAATTTAAATATGTAAATAGAGATTTTATTCAAAAAAGGGCAGTTTTTTATTTGCACTTTGGAGTAATTAAAAAAAAAACTTTGTCGCAAATAAATAATTTTTATCTCTTATTTATATCTTTCTTACGCCTAGATACAAACGATTTATTGGAAATTAACACATTTCATTGTTAATTAGGTGTAATTATAATAATTAACATTCTGTGGGAGATTGTTAAGATAGAAAGAGAGGGAAAATGAAGATATTAAAGTCAATAAAGTAATTAAACAACAATGTTATGTTAAAGAGTTTATTATTATTATTATTTAATTAAACAATCAAAGTCAAAGAACACCAACAAACTAAAAATAATTTATTCTAAATAAGTAAATAATTCTCCCACGAGTCAGGGTTTAAATCATTTATTTTAAAAATTTGTCGCTCCATTGGTCAGTTCTCTAGCTATAGTTTCATCTAAGGCTAAATACGTTATAGGTCCTGCGTCTTAGGACACTAAAAATGGACTATGTATAAATTAATTAGGACGGCCATTCTTGCGTGAACTTTCGATGCGATTGGTGTATCTCAAGGTCAGATGAGAAATAAATCGCTGAGTTCTATTTTCCAGGCGTTTACTTCACGCGACGAAGACGCGCATTGTCTGACTACACTTGTTTTTTTTTTTTCTCTTGATGTCACACTGCCCTGATAATAATAAATTTATTATTTTGGAGAAGAAATTTATTATTTTGAAGGGGAAAATAAAATTCGGCCTCCTTAATTTTTTTAAAAACGTTCAGATTTCATTTTAAATTTACTAAACTTGAATAAAATAAATTAAGTAATTTGTTTACATTTCATTCTTATTACATTTGTTTAAAATCAATTAACTTTATTACATATTGTTCATTTCCATCAAAACACACTGCGTCCAAAACGCAGGTCTGGTTAGGAAAATAAGGAGCCGTTCTTAAATTCAGCAAATCACGCGTCAAAAAAAGCAAATGTGGCTTTAGACTAACACACCCAATCCACAGCCCTGTTTTTAACCACCACCCTTATTTATTTATTTGGGTATTTTGTTTATCTTGAACAAAATTTGTACCCGAACTTAACTTACAACCCTTGGAAGGCTAGGAAACATCCATATTCTAGAGCGGTGTTTCTCAACATTTTTGATTTGAAGGTATTCTATTAATAATATGAAAATTGTAAAGTAGACCTACACCTCTCTTTTAGCTATAAGTTATTTAAATAAAAATACTTATTAACTATTAATATTAAAAAAAAAAATACAGCCCTAAATCCATTCATTTGTGACGTCATCTTCCATTCATTCTTAAGGTATAAATTTGTTTGAGTGCGTAATCCCATTGAAGATTATTCTACTCCCCAGACCCGAGGGCTCAGACCTCACCAGACAGGAGGAGAGTTTCTTTATTAGGTCAATTTTTCCTTGGGGTGGTGAATCAACTTTTTTTCTTTTTAATAGAGTTCTTTAGAGGAGAAGAAGGGAGGCACGCGCACTCCTCCAAGGGCAAGGGCCTTGAAGAGCAGCTGCTCAAGCAACCAACCTGTTGCCACGCGCAGCATCTCTCTACGCAGGTTGCTCAGGTTCTCCTTCTCCTCTTTATCCATAGGATATAGCTTCCTGTCTATCCCTTCTTATTCTGATAACAAATAAACATAACTGTTATTTAACTGACGAACTTCGAAGACAAGAGACCCACAGAAGACAGACAGACGGACGGACATACTTCCGTTCTCCTGAACTATATCAAGACAATTGAAATTCGAGAGATATTTGGAGATTTTGTTTCCTTTATGGGTGGCCAGATGTAACCTTCTTTTAATTTTTTTTTGTGGTTGTTATCAAGTAACAAAAAGAATAATATATCATCTTTTGAAAAAAAAAAAAAAAATATCTTTAGTGAGCCCATTTTCTAGAGTAAAAAGGAAAATTCTATTTTCTGGTTTTGATCATTTATGTGTATTAGTGAATAAATAAGACTTTGGTTGTAAATGTGCTAGCAATTTTGAAAATATTGGACTATTAAATTTTTTTTTTTTTATAAATTAATTTGTTTTTTCTTACTGGAAGGTAGGTAACCCAAATGACCATCTCAATATTATGGATTTTTTGATTAATTACTCCAGAGCTTCTCTAAACCGAATCGCTCTAGAAATTACGCATACGTGGTCTGTTCGAAATCTATAAGTGAGTTAGTCATTTGGATTGCCTACTTTCGAGGAAGTAAAAACGAACTAATATTTATTTTTATTATTTATCATCTGCTCTCGATTGTGTTTTATATAGTTTGAAACTGTTTGCTTCTATTGTAATGTGATTGATTACGATTAATTACTTATATATAAGTCCTTATACCTTGGTTATAAGTCGATTAACGTCCACTCACCATTGAATCTTATACTATTTTGTTGAAATTTGAAAAAATACAACCAGTAGTAGAATTACAGAGTACCATACTTGTATTAAAAGAACTGGAAATTGGTTTTCATTTCAAGTACATCCAACATTTAAATTAAAATACTCTGGATATTCTGGTACTAAACTCCCGAAATACCCGCAATGGTACTGGTTGCTAAAAAAAGTTCTTACTTGGAAAAGTACCGATATTTAAAAACTTCCAACACCATTTTAATTAATATTATAATATACATTATATTTTATTTATTCGATTTTAATTATTAATACTTTTGGAAAGTATTGAAAGAAAATAGTGTTAATAGGTATGTCTAGGAATGCATAAACAGTTAATTTGTTTTAATTTTCCCGATTTACCTAAACAACTCTTTTCACCAGAATCAGGGTACAGAATGATGATCCTTTTCTTATGATCCATCTTGTTTTAAGATCTTTGATTTTAATTATTTAATAGACAATTAATATAATCTAGTTCATAAAAGTTAAACATGAAAAGAGAACATTTAAGAGAAAACGTAAAATTATAAATCTTATTAAAAATAAACACACTTAGCTAGATGATTTTGGTATCTGTTTAATACCATCTTAAAAGAAACTATATTGTGATTAGATTAGGATCCATTAAAAGAAAACCTAGGGGAACTTCATTTCTTTGATGATGTTATAGAATTTGACCTCTTTTACTCTCTGAGTGTGGGTGTAATTGAGAGTGTGAGTCTTTCCAGACATGAAGAGGAGAGGAAGAGGCAGCGGCACGTACACGTACATCCTTCTAGTTTTTTTTTTTACGTCCCCATTTGGTCTGGCGCGTGGCGTATCGCTAGTCGATCGGGGGATGCCCGTGTATCGAGAGGGACAGCTGATCGGGGAGTAGCTGAGCAGATGTCTGCACCAAGAGAGAGAGTCTGTGTGTGTGTGTGTGTGTGGAGCCCTTCAAAGTATGCAGGGGGCTTGTCCAAGGGTTGCAAGCGACCCTGCACTCTGCACAATGCACTGCACACGCGACCTCGCCACACATTGCGACAATCAAGTTTTTTTTTTTTACGAGCTGATTTCTTGTTACTGGATTCTATTTTTATGCTAATATGTGATGATCCCCTTTCATCTGGGACAAGATCTCTCGGCTTTTTTTCACCCTTACTGCAAAATTATTAAGTAATTGCATAGGAAATTTACCTTACATTAGATGACTCTGCATTCTTTATGAATCAGTATAAAATAGTTATTTATTAAATTTCTACTATATTAATCACTCTCTTTCTCTTTATTTGTTCAATCATATGCTAAGAAACTGAAAGTTGTGGTTACTCCAAGTAGTAACTCACCTGAATTAATTATAATTTCATAATTTTAGAGCTTATCTGATAAAAATGACATTCAGGCCGTTTTCCAATAACCTATTTATAAATGCAATATTCATTCTTGCTCCTCGAAAGACATCATACTTGGGTAATATGAAGTGCAATTGCAATCAAATTCTATTACACTCAATGCCATGTGATAGTTCATTCGCGTAGAAAATTTAAGGTAGTAGCCAACAGCTCCAAATGTGAATGAAGCATCAACATCACTATTAATATAAACCTATTTACCAAATATTTTCTAAAGCATTAAATATCGCAGTTCTTGAAAAAATAGCAAGTTGAGCAGTGTTGACAAAATATAAATGGTGACACTTTTATTTCCACTTTTGATTTTACTTATTTTTGGAGCAGTTTCCAAAAGGAAAAGCAATATATACTAAGATTTAAGCCTCCGTTTGATAAGCCGTGAATTTTACAAAACCAATACAAGAGGTATCGACCTCAAGAAAACAATTAGTATGATTCAAAAAGTAACCATCTACCTTAAATGTTAGTTTTTTTTTTTTTTTATTTAATTTTAATGATATTTTAGTTTATTCATAAATAAATAATTAAGTAAGGAAAATGTGTTTAATTATTCCGGATATCGACCTATATTTTTCCGATCTTTTATTTTTCGGCAGTTGAGCTATAAATGAACGTTAAATTATGTCCAATTTTGACCAAATCTAAATTTATTGGTATTCTCATTCTAAAAAAACTTTAAAGATTAAGATAAAAGTCTATTATATAAGAATTAAATTAAATTTTGAGGCAAAACATCAATAGGCAATCTTCTATTTCAGTTATTTTCGATCCTAAATTACAAAATAGTTATTAGCACAATTCCTAGTATTAGTTAATATTTTCCCCCAAGATTTATATTATTTTTCCAAAATCGAAAATGGCAATTGCTGTCAAAATATCAATAATTAAAATATAAAATATTAAAAAGTTTAAAGAAATCTAAATGAATATACATACTAGAAAAAATATAGTAAAACCTAATATAAAAGTATTAGTATAATAATATAAAAAGTACACATTATTGTTGGTTGTATACAGGACCTCGTATGAGCGTGGCCTTTGATAAAAGCCCTTTGATTATCGCCCCGCTTCCACATGACTCGTTAAAAAGAATCCCTTCAGAGATCGATTTGCCCCCTACTCACCGCTCTATTGTCTAAGAGGAGCAGATGGCCCAGGGTCTCCCACTCTCTGTTCCCTCTTGCTTTGGGTTTAATCGCCGAAAAGGCCAAAAACCAAACCAATTAGATGCATAATGTTTGATCTGGAAATTTAAATGCAACCAAGAATGTCTCAAGCACAAAATTAATTGATATCACTATTCCTGAAGTTTTTTTTTAAATATTTTTCGGCATTTGAAGACATTTAGACTCCGTCCTTAGTGATTTATATTAATTGATAACTAATATAATATAAATCGCTTAGGACGGGAAGCGTACTACTAATCTTTGGTACTTGAAGCAAGATCTTTACCTCTGCACCAAAGAACAGGACATTTCTGAAGTTGTTTAACCATCAGACATCTTAAAAATGGCAAATTTATGGGATTAATAAAAAACTTAAATATACAGAAAGTTCTGAAGAGAATTCCAATCCGAATGTTTCAACTTAAATATGAGTTAAACGATTTCTGGAGATTTATTCTTAAAAAACAAGGATAACTTTTTAGTAGGACAAAAACATTTCTACGTTTTTGTTTTCTCTGTTCGATTTTGGCTCGAATCTCTATTTAAAAATTTATTTAAGATATTAATTTAGGGAAGGAAAGAAGAACCCATCTCATTATTTGTCCAAGTTCATCTCGAACTAACCAAAAAGTTCTTAAAACAAGGCTGATGAGAGAATTTGTTATAATTTTAATCTCAAAGCTCAGTTATTTATGTACAAATTGTGAATTTCTTAGTATTACCATAGGGAAGGTTACTCAGTATACCATGTTAAGATTAGATAATTTTTTCAGAATGCTGGATTATAACTTAAAGTAGCTTGGATTCTTATTTAATAGTCTTTTTTTTATTTATCTATTCAGCTTCTAAGACCAATACAAAAGTGTCTCTTATTACGAGTGTACCTTTGTACGAGTTTTTCATACTACGAGCTAGAAATCAGCGGAAATATTGATTTGTGTGAAGAGGAATTTCTTAATCCGAGCGAGTTTCATTCTTTTGTCACTAGTTACTCTGATGCCTTCACTCAGTTCTCGCGTTCATCTCGTTGAGGAAGCATTGTTTCTTAAATGAGCTAGCTCTCGGAACGAATTAAACTCTTAGTAAGAGCAACTGTATATTTTAAAGAAAAATTATTTATTGGCTGGCGTTCTACACTCTTGTTCCTCGAGGCCCCACCTAACCAGAGAGATAGCAGTGCTTGGTCTTGCTTAACAAGATCTCTCTCCGGCCAAGGCCACCGGCCTGCCTTTTTAGTAGTACATATACAGGATAAAATAAATGTGTTTATTAGGTAGTGTATACTTATCCACCACTTTATTAAATTTATATCTTTATTTATATAATAATTTTTCATAACAGGACAAAAATAGACCTAATAATATAATACCTTTTTTTTTTGCAAAATTGGTCTCATTAATGCATAGTGATACGCAACACGAAAAAAATATACATATAATCATAAATTAGTTTTTTCTCCATTTTTTTACACCAGGAAAAAAATACTAATTAGTTGGAAAATAACGGCTTTTATATATAAAAAAAAAAAAAAAAAAATGATTGGAGTTCTAGATATGTTCGTGTACTCATAAATAAAGTAAACAAATACCAATGGACAAACTCTACTCATACATGCGCTGGTTCGTTTACCGAAATATATAAAAAAAAAAACGCTATAATCCAGTAAAAAATTACAAGCAATAAACTCTTTAATTTGTTGAACAATTTAATGTTTCACGCGATGAACATTTCTGATAAAAATGTTCATTTTAGAAATATATATAAGAGAATAATAAATAATAAAATTATTATATTAAGTCTTTTTCGGCATCTGAGGCCATTTCAAAAGATTTAAATTTTCAAATACTTATGATATAAGTAATCCGAGCTAAGTCATTAGTCAAGACAGCTACTTGCCATTTGAAAACAACAAAGAAAAAAATTTATTATTATAATAAAATATATTTATTAGGCCTCCATAAAAAAGAGACACTTTATTATTTTAAAATTAAACTGTTTTGTGCGCGGACTTTCTTGACGTCAAAAAATCCGGCTCCTGGGTATCTTGGCTATATCAAAAGGATGAAGAGAAAGAAGGCGCCAGGAAAAGATGGCATCAACAACAGCACTACAAAACCTGCCTGGCAAAGCAATTCTCTTGCTCGCAAGGCTCTTACAAGCAGTATTGCTTGTAGGCCACTTCCCCTCCCATAGGAAGACAGCAGACATCGTCGCTATCCCCAAGCCGGGAAAAACCCGAAACTGCTCTCCTCATACTGGCCCATCAGCCTGCTCTCATCAATTGCCAAGCTGGCGGAGTCATTCATTCTAGAATGGCTTTATCATTCAGAGACTAAAAATCCTCCCAGAGCAACAATTCGGATTCAGAAGAGGCATATTCGCAACACACCAATTGGCACGGGTAGTCGACCACATCCAGGCAAAAGATAATGCCGGATATAGACCCGTACTAATAATGCTGGATCTGGCCAAGGCCTTCGACCAGGTATGACACTCCGGACTCTGTAACAAGTTAGCAGAACAAGGGGTCACTGCTTGCTTAAAGTGATCGCCAATTACCTGGAGGATTGACAGTTCCAAATATGCGTGGGCTCTTCAAGATCATCCTCCAGACCCAAACGCGCTGGAGTCCCCCAAGATTCCAAAATCTCCCCGCATCTGTTCAGCTGCTTTGTCGCAGACATCCCCACTAAGGAGGGAGTCTTCCTCCCAGCCTTCATCGCCTCCAAGGAAGACCCCAGACCCACAGTGAAGCTCCTCAACGACCATCTGCACTCTACGAGCGAGTCAAAAAATGGCGCCTCCACTTAAGACCAAGACAGAGGCCATCTGGTTCCGAGCCAGAAAATAGATCAAGGGCCGTCATCTGATTGTCAACGGCGAGCAGGTTCATTGGTCCAGCAATGCCCGCTATCTTGGAGTTTGGCTAGACCAAAACCTCTCTTGGAAGACTCACTGCGAGAAGAGAGCAGCAATGGGAAGAGCTTTAACGAGACTTCTCAGACCACTGCTCAAACACACACACACATTATTGCACACATACATAGGTGGCCCTTAGGCGTATTCCGCCTATCTCAACCCATCATTGTTCAGACAGACGAGTCCTCTAGATATCGACTCCAAAATCCTGCTACACCGTGCCATCAATCGACCCATCCTAACGTATCGATCAATGGTATGGCACAACGCAGTTAAGAGTATAAGAGTAATACTGACTGCCGACCGGAAAGCTCTCCGTAAAATCAACCCCCCCCCCCCCCCCCCCCCCCCCCCCCCCCCCCCTCCTCTCCTTTCTTTTTTTTTTTTTTTTTTTTTTTT
>JAAAKE020099822.1:0-17184 GCA_010014785.2 Anisolabis maritima
TGCATAAGAAACATATATATTATAGCTTCTATAGAAATTTTTGTCTTTTTTTAAAGCCTTTTTCGACATATGAGACCATTTAAAATCCTGCCTTATTTATTTCTAATTGGTAGTCAATATAATAGAAATACATTTTTGTTGAGAGGAAGCGAACCTCCAGCTCTGCATCAAGGGACAGGGCATTTTTTTGTCTTATTCATCATTTGTTTCACACATTTTTCTCCTGAAGTGTTTAATGTTATTTTTATTTATAGCCAGAGAAAGCCTCATTTCACATTTTATTAAAATCGGATGAAAAATAAAAAAAAATAATTTATAAAGAGAAGAGGGAAGGGCAAAGGTCTCCCTCCCTAATTCATTAATTTCTATCATTTGAAATCAATCCTTTTCCTACTCCTAAATTGAATTAATTATAGCGCAAAACCAACTCCGAAAAATTCTGAAAAAACTCCATAAAAGTACTTTCGGAGTCCATGTGTAACACAGACTGACAGACAGACAGACAGACTTTGTCTGGTATGGAAAAGAAATAGATTAAAATAAATCAATGAATTTACCTGGATCAGAAATCTTAATTTTTTCAGAATTTTTCATAATTACTGAAATTGTCGAAAGTGACACATTAAAATCCTTGGAAATTTCCAGTCGACGTTCGCCAATCTCGACACGACATATCACCTCCATTTTTTCATTGATCGAAAGAACCTTACGCGATTTTCTATTGAGCTTGGGCTCAGAATTTAATTTTCGTTTAGACATATTTAAAAAGAATCACTAAACTTAGGGAGACGATCAATACTGACTGGCATTCGTTCTTGAGCTAACCTTAGAAATGGAGCCAATGTGACCTTTGGAATATGTGGACTAAGTAAATACAAAAGACTTTTTGTTTTGCTATCTTCTCTAGAACTTTGGCTTTAAATGAATGGCTTCTTCATTTTGTTTACTTTTCAATTGTTTACTTTAAATAGGGATAAGACCCTTTATCATGTTTCTTGAGTTCGGTTCCTAACAATTTCATTTGGTATATCAAATTGGCATGAATAATTATGCATTAGTGATAACGGTTATCTTTTTACAATCGTTAACGATGACAAAAGACAAAACATTTCATTTTATAAGATTTTAGTATATTTTCTAATTATTCAAAATGAGGTGGATTTAAGAGATCGCAGAGAGCCAATAATAAATAAGTTATCAATCAATGTTTGTTAAACATTGAGGATTCTTCCATTGTCATTTTTTATTCGATTGATTGGTATGAGTCTGAAAATGATCCCAATCTAGGACCGAAACGCCGCTCCTGATCAAATAAATTATATTGGCTATATTTTTTTTCTAGCTAATTGACCATATCAAATTCACAGAATTTTAAGGGGTATAACGGGTTCCCATAAAAAAATCCGAAAATTTATGTTGAGGAAACAAAAGATTGAAGAGGCGTGCTTCCTTTTTTTAAATCTTAAATCCACCCCTGAATATAAAATAATAAAAATAAAAGGCAATTACGATTCTATTATGTGATATCTTACCTTTTACAAACTAAAAGATTATTTTTAGCTGAAAAGTACGTGGTACATTTGGCACCGATGCTTTCAATCATATATTTTACCATAAGCCGTTCACGGCCAATAAAACCGGAGAGAGATATGCTTAACGATTGGCACGGAGCTTGTTCTTTTCTGAAATGAGAAAAAAAAACATCAAATAAAATAAACTAGTTGAAATGCTAAAAAATCAAATTGTTTGTAGACTTTTTGAGATTTTTCCTAGCCTTCCAGCTACGATTTTTTTTTTTTTTTTGAATTAATACTTACCTTTTGACTTTTTCGTATTTATATCTGCATCTGTGTGTATCGTTAACAGCACGCTTTAATATAGTTCAACCAAATTTTACATTACATTTTACATAGATTAACTTTTGGGTTATTTCCGGCAAACGGAAATGGAACTTGAAGTGTTTTTCTAAAAATCGTGATCATATAAAAATTTCAGAGCCAATATATAATATTTAATAACTACTTTCCCTATATATATGTGTATAAGAGAAAATCGAGGAGAAACCACTTCACTCCACTTGCCATTTAGACTTCATCCTTTCCTAATTTATGTGAATTGGTCGCTCTTTCTTTACCCTTGACCCTACGTTGAACTTATGTTACATGAGGCGAGACCTCTACCTCTGCACCAAGAGACAGAACTATTTTACCTTTTTTAAATTAAATTCAAATTTTATTTATATAATTTTGTAGTTTTATCCCACTCAAGTGTATATATTATTATTAACATTTGACTAAAAGCTTGCATCTCATTTACTAAAATTACACCACCTGAAGAAGCTTCTGACATCCATGCAAACAGTTGTTTAGATAGATATTGGAAGATATAAATTTTGAAAATATTTTAATTTAAGATATACGGTTACAACTTACGAGAATGCTAAAGGAAGATGGAGAGCCTGAGAAGGAGGTATCTGTTGACCCCTTTGGAGGACGTCATTGAACCAGAAGCTGGTGACACATCGTTTCCCATCACGGATCGCTTGTTGCACCATTGGATGCGTTTGCGTTCGACAGAGTAAATGTGTCGTCCTCTGAGCGGAGTATTTATTTCCAGTCCATTCACCTGCGTGCATTTGTATAAGCTCTTGCCATTTAGAAAGATCCTCTTCCTGACTTAGATCACCGTATTCCACACAGGCGAATGAACAGCCCACAAAACAGATGGCACCTGGGACTAATCAAAAAAAAAAAATTAAAATTAAAAAAAAAAAAAAAATATCTTGAAAATGATAAAAAATATTAAAGTTTTGGGGGAACCTCTTGTTTAATTACTGATACAAGGGTCAAATGGTCCGCTTCCCATCCCAAACGATAAAATTTATTTAAATTAAATTGACTTAAATAAAAATGGCATATATATATATATATGAAGTATAAAATATAAAACACTATATATATGAAAGATTTTTTCAGAGTACAAATGGCCTTATATATTTATTTACCTTTAATATTAGGGTCGTAAGCAAAATACTGTCGAGGAGGTTGAGGTGGTTCAGTTTTAGGCGGTGGTAATACCGCCGCAGCTGCAGCAGCTGGCTGAAGTTGCGACGCCGCTGCAGCGGTCACAACAGTACGACCTTGTGGAGCCTGTACTACACCTTCTTGGGCTACATTTGTAATATTGCCTAAAAAAATTCAATTTAAGAATAAAAATCTTTAATAACGAAACGCAGAGAAATTTATACCGAGAGTACGTCGTTGTTGAAACGTATGAAGATCTGGATGGGCCGCTACCGCTGCTGCTGCTGCTGCTGCTGCCTGTTGGGCTGCGGCTGGCGGGGGCGGATGGTATTGTTGTTGTTGGGCTTGGTGTTGGGCTGTCATATAACGAAGGTGTCCAGATGCAGAACCTGGAACATAGGTTTTGCTTTAATAGTCGATGAAGAAATTTGAGAGAAGAATTAATTAAACCAAGCGTCTTTGAGAAAAATTTGTGGATGACAAATATTAATATATGGATTTATTTCCGGAGACAGAGATCGCATGCATGTCTACGGGAATTGAAACCGTGGTATCTAAAAGTTTTACGGGCTATCTATATTTAAAAAATTGTTTATATATGGAAATGATGGCGGAAAGTTGGGAAAGAGACAATTGCGAATGGAGGGCTTAGAATTAGCAGAAAGAAGATCGAATAACTGTGGTTCGGTGGAGAGGTTTATTTACAGGGATAATGTGAAAAGTATCAAGGAATTGAAGGGGAGATGGATCACAGGATTCAAATTGAATGGATGAATTTGAAGAGAGTGACTGGGGTTCGGTATGACAGGATATTTAAAACGGTGTAATGTATACCCTGTAAATGGGAATCTGGCCGTTAAGAAAAACCCAAGAAAGGAAGCTATATTTAGGAAAAACAAGGAGGGACAGAATAAGAAATGAGAAGATCCGAGGGATGGGATGGAAGGGGTAGCGGCAACTAAAAAAGATTCAGGAGAGGTGGCATGTGATGAGTAGAAAGTATGGATACATAGGAACAAGGATGCAGAAATTGAAAGTGGAAGGAAAAAGACCAAGGAGGAGGCTCAAAGAGGATGAAATGCATAATTGAGGATTGCTGGCAAAGGGGGATGAAGGGAAGAGGACACCCAGGATAGAGGAAGGAGGAAGAAAATAAAAATGACCGACCTCTAAAAAAAAAGAAATGTTGATAAAATTTTGATATTTAGTTTTAGGATGTCAAAAATTAAAAAAGCCTGTGAACCAATGCTTTAAAATTTTTTAAGGTTGTTAAATTTTTTTACTTTCTTTTATATATATATAATATTGCGATTGTAAAAAAAATCGATATCGAAATTCATGTTCCCTTGTGTCTAAAAAAATAACTCTGGCAAAATAATCTGTCTTTTCTGTTAACAAGATAATTCAAAAATGAAATAAAAATTCCTAACTTAAATGTTTCCCGTCCGTTAAAGGGTTTTTGCTGCTCACAGTAGGCCTTTGGAGCCGGCCAAGATGGCGGCTGATAAAAATTTTTCACTTTGGACTAACTTTTTCATTAAATCTGTAAATGGGGGTGTGAGTTTTTTGCTCGTGTGGAGGTCGAGCGTCCGGTAGTCTGCAACTAAACACACCGATAGTCCGGATAGACTGGAGGTCGACTCCCGGGGGCCAAGAGTGGTTGAACCATCAGTAGAAAATACATTCACAAAAAATTATTTTATTAAAAATAATATATGGCTTCTAATTCCCCATTTATTTATTTATTTATATCTGATTCATATGAATTGAATAGATCTCGAAAAACCTTCTTTCTGAAATAAAAACGTTTGAAGTTCAAATTTGATATTTAAGTCATATGCGACACGAAGCTTTTCAAAAAAATTTTTAAATTTCTTAATAACGGCTCTAACGATTTTGAAAATTACATAAGTTTTAAGAAGTATTACATTTTCCATCTCAAATAATGAGGGGCTTTCAATTTGAGATTTTAAGAATTCCATAGAAAAGACAGAGATGGTTGCCATGACATCAAAATACTAAAATAAACGAGATTTAGTTGCCAATTTACTTTTTATTTATTTATTTTAATTATTTTATTTATTGAGCAAAATTTGGAATGGAAAAATTGGTGGTACCGGTCTTTATTTCCTGGGTATATACCTGGGGTATACTATTGGGGAAAAAAATATGGTATGAGAGCACATCACATTACATTTTCATACCTAAGTAGGTAAGAAAAAGTTATATGATGTGCGTTAGTCACACCAGATTTTTTTCTTAGTTGAAATGTTCTTTAATCTGGAAACATATCAGAGGGCCTGATTAAATCTTAACTTAAAGGAGATAAGGGAAATAAAATAAAAAAAGAAATAATAAAGAACCTTCCAATGGTCCTGGAGCAAGTACTCCTTGCTGCCGATTAGAAATCATATTGGCAAGTGCCGTTTTGATTTTCGGATTGACTAAATAAGTAGAATCAGCTGTTTGTTGAGAAGTGCCAGCTGCCTGTTGTAGCTGTCCAGGTGAAGCAGCAACAGTAGTAGCTGCTGCTGCATTCGGATCTTCTGCCACTACAGTATTTGCAGGGACTACAGTAGTTGTAGCTGCTGCAGGGAAAGCATTGCCTGCTGCAGCAGCTGCCGCTACAGCCACATTGATTTTGGACTGTTGCATTTGAAGTCGTTGTAATTGCTGTTGTCGATGGATCTGTATCAATTCTTGTTGGGCTTGAGTTGGTGGTTGGCCCTGGACCCAATTGCCTGATGGCCCTCTATGGACGAGAATCTGTCTCGGAGGAGCTTGGCCAATTGCTGGCTGGGTAACCGCTTGAGTCAATCTCTGTCCATCTGCGCCAAGCGGAGTTGCTAATCTTTGTACATCCTAGAAGAAAAAAAAATAATTATGAGAGCATAATACAAAAATGCAAAAAATTAACTAACACTATATATTTTTATGTTTGATGTTTGAAATAGTCGGATATTTTCTTTTGAAATGTATATGTCTTTCGAAAACAGATCTCGATGACCGAGTGAAACGGTCCAGGTCAGCCATGAACAAACTTTTATATTAGAAAAGCTGTAGTTTTACAAATAATATTTATAATAAACTTGTTTTATAATATTGAATATTATAATACATAGAAAAAAAGGTGTCAGAATCTATCTCAACTCAGAAGTTGGGCAAAAAAAGTTAGTCGTTTTCAGAAGAGCAGTCAATTTTCTCAATATTTTCAGACTACCGATTAGTCGGTCTAGAAATAGAAAAAATTTCACCAGAGGATATGAGAAAGAGAAATAAATCTAGGTTCTGAGCATGTGAAAACAATTTCGATTAAGATGAAAAATTTAGGACGGACTAACTAATCGGTTAATCAATACCTAAATAACAAAATAGTAATTTTTTCTTAAATGATTGTTTGGTCGTCCTATAAAATTTTTGTTTATCTCTCAGAAAGAAAATTTCTATACAATTTAATTTAAAAATAAAAAGATACCGCAAATCATAACTATAAAATTGAATAGAAAAAGAATTTATATATATACTCAAGTCAACTTAATTGTTTTATGACGACTTTTCTTTGATAAGATAATTTGAAATTGTACGAAAGTTATAAATTATTTTCTAGACCTTTGAATAATCATATTTAAGTCTATTAATCAATTATAAATTAATTTTATTGATTTTCTTTTTAAAAAATATAACATCAGAAATTAATAGAAAAAATAAGGTAAGGTCTTTTTAAAAAATATAACATCAGAAATTAATAGAAAAAATAAGGTAAGGAAAGCTGAGTGATGTGCTGTCACACCAGGTTTTTTGCATCGAGCCCCCCATGTAGCAGTTCAATGTTCCACCTATTTAATCAATATTGTTGGAGAAATTCACAAAAAACCTAAAATGTATAGTCCCAAATTATTTTGGGGGGTTAAGGGTTAATACATTTCAAAGACCATCTAATAAATAATT
This sequence comes from Anisolabis maritima, assembly GCA_010014785.2. Lineage (NCBI taxonomy): Eukaryota > Metazoa > Arthropoda > Insecta > Dermaptera > Anisolabididae > Anisolabis > Anisolabis maritima. The sequence goes on from JAAAKE020099822.1 coordinate 6,972, forward strand.
CATTTATGAATCTTAATCAAAATCGTTAGAGCGAATTTTAAGAAAATAGAAAAAACTAAAATAAAAAAAAAAAAAACATACTTGCTACTATTACTACTAGGATACTAGTATCCTTTGGCCGACTTTATTCAAAAATTCAGCCTCGAGCCTCGTTTTTTGGGAAATCTTGTTCACAGACAGACTATTTTGCGAGATCCATTTTCTAGACTCACAGCCTCAAAACACGTATTTCAAATGAAATCTCGACATCAATTTTTTTTGCTATTGCAATACTTTCTCACTACATATTACATTTATAGCTAAGAGAAAGTAAAAAACGAAATGTAATGTAATAGAACTTTTCTTCATTTAACGTTGCCTAATTGCCCAAATGGCGTGACCATATGATCAGACATAGCTCATGTAAATTGAAGAAATAAAAAATTGGACCACGACGAGAAAAAAAAAACACTAACAAATGAAAAATGCAAGCAGAAGTTATCCCGGTTTCAATTTTAACAACTTTAATAAATTGCAAAATTAATGGAACTTTTTTGTAAGCCGCAAAAGTTTGATATGTTTGGTCCACTTAATTTTTATGCGCATATAAAAAGAAACTTACAATAAGTCTTTGTTCTTGGACGACAGCTGACAATCTTTGTCCAGGTTTCCCGGCACCAACCCAGGCTCTTGGTTGGGCTCCAGGTGGAGCAGGTCCAGCAGCTGGAGCAGCAACTCCTTGAGCGCGGGTCAGACGCTGTTGTTGCTGAAAAAATTTTTAAGAATAAGAAGGAATTCAAAAATTTACTTTCGAACTAAACGATGTCTTTCAATATTTGACAGCTAACTAGTTGTAAATTGAAGCTGTTTGTCTATGTCACAATATGATAATAAATATTATAAATTATTTAATTTAAATTTATATTTCAATAAATTGAAATATTAATAATTAAATGAATTATATTAATATAAATAAATAAATCAACAGAATCAAATATCAATGATTAAAATAAAGCTATTTCTAAAGATCATATAAGAAAAATTTTTATTTCAGCTGAGGCATTTTATTTAAATCTTACCCTCTCTCTAAAACATTGTAAGTAAAATTTTCCCCCCACCAAAAGTCTCACCCAATCACAGTTTGAACCGTGCTCATAGGCAGATTAAATGGTGGGCAAGGCCTAATTTTTGGCCCAATTATTATTGTCAGGATTAGAGTTTTTAGGTCTAAATATGCTTAATGCATCACTGAGGACGGACCAATCCTTAATTTAATCTGTTAATTGTTTTTAAAAATACCTGTAATTGTAGTTGTTTCTGTATTTGTGCTTGTCGATGGGCGTGTAATTTCTGGAGTACCGCTTGACGTTGTTCAGGTCTCATTTGTTGCAATTGTGCTTGGAAATTAGGATCAAGTGGAAGAAGTGAGGAAGGACGAGTTACAGTTTGTTGCACGTTAGTTGGTGCAGGGCCTCGTAGAGTTGTGGTTGCCGTAGTGCCAGCCAAAACAGTAGCAATGCCGGTTTGTGAAACAGCTGCGACCACAGGACGTTGGGCAATTCCTGTTGTTTGAAGGGTGGTCACCATCTAAAAAATTAAAAACAAAAAAAAAACGATCAATAGAAGAAAAATATTTATTTATTTTTTCTATTTTCAATAAATACACATTCATAAATGTATATAGGTTCTTTTGTATTGGATTTCAAACAAGTCTGAGTATGCGCAATATCATTTCAAAAAGCAGCTAGGTTGAAGAACCTAATATTTAAGCTATTTAAACTATTTTTATTTCAGCTGAGGCATTTTATTTAAATCTTACCCTCTCTCTAAAACATTGTAAGTAAAATTAATCAAAATAATTAGGCTTTCAATGGGTCAAACCCAAACCATCCGAAGAATATATATCTATTATCCATTTCAATATTAGGGAAACACTCCCACTTAGACTCCTTAAGTCTAGTGTTTCCCTAAAATTGATAATATAAAAAATCCGGATGGTGGACTTGAGTGTTGGGGGCCTTGGTGTAAAAGAGCAATCACGTATAGCTTGGAGGATTGCCGGGAAATCTTCACTACAGTCGAGTTACTCTCTGAAAGGATGTGAGACGAAGTGCGGTAAGGAAACAGTGATAAGCGGAACCAGTCTAAAGGATTTCGTTGATGAGGTTCGTCAGAACATTGCTAGGCAAGGGATTGAAATAGGGAGTGAGAAGAGTATTGAAAAGTAGAGAAGTAATTAAAGATATGTGTATAAATACAAATAAATATTTCATATATGGGTAAGAGAAAGTAAAAATAATAATAATATAATTCCGTTGTTTAGGCGTTAGCTGGACATTTTAACAGGAAGAGTTCAAGGAGAATAAAACCAGGGTTCTTTTCTTCATTCTCTCATCACCTCACTTTAATGCAGATATTTCGGTCACTTTACAATAACCATCCTCAGTGCAAAGAGGAGATTATTTTGAGAGAGGTTGTCATATAAATAAAATGACAACTTCTCTCAAAATATCTGGGATGGGGTAGTGAGAGAGTGAAGAAAAGGAACGCTTTACCATTTTTACTTTCTCTTACCTATTCATGAAATATATAAATTGGTCTGTATGTGTGTCTGTGTGGGAACATGATCACTATAAGTGCCTTCAAACAAAAAAAGTTTCGGAACTCACTTACATGTAGTGTCCGAGCGCTCAAACTTCCCATACTTACTTCTTTTTTAATACTCTTTTCCGCCATATAGAATTTAAACAATTCATTTATTTATTATTTTATAATCCGAACACAATTGATTTAAATACATTTTCATCGGACTGCCTTGGATTCGAATCACATCTCTTAACTTTGAAGATTATCAATATTGATAATGTTAATATCTTTAAACCGTTGGGGGGTTGGAGGGATTTGGATTTATCTATTATCTATACTAAATAGAAAGAGAAAAACATCAAATCAGCTTAACTCTGGACATGCAGAATCCTCCCGCAGCTGACCAAGGGGTCAAAACAGGTCACAGTCATAAATAATAGATAGATTGCAAAATCTACTACTATATAATAGCGTGTCCTTTATTTATAAGAAAGTTAAAAGTGTTATTTATAGAAATCATTGTAAAGAAAAACAGATATTTACTTGAGGTTGAGCCTGTTGCAATAATTGCTGTTGTTGGATTGTTTGTTGCACATGAAGTTGACCGCCAGAAGTTTGCAGACCTTGAGCCTGTACCTGAAGCCCTTGGGTGATTGTTTGTTGATTCGGTATAGACATAATCGGCTGGCCGAGAGTCTGTTGCAGTGACGCTTGTGACAATGTCTGTTGATTTAAATTTTGCTGACTGTATATTTGCTGTGTAAGTTGAGTATTTTGGGTTACTACAGTAGCCTGAGAGACAATGGTTTGTTGTGTTTGTTGTATTGCCTGCTGTTGGGTTACTTGTATAGAATTTTGATTTTGAGGCATTCTTAAAATTCCAACTTGTTGCTAAAAAACTCATAATAATTAGCAAATACATATATACCTAGATCATAGTGAACAACCCCTCAAAAAACTAATCATTTTATTAATATGAATTTGTATATATATATATATATATATATATAGCCCCTTACCATTCTTTGTGGTCGTGGAGTAAGCGCTCGAGAGGCAAGTTGTTGCTGTAATTGTTGTTGTTGTTGCGGAGTCAATTGTTGAATTTGTTGGGGACCTTGAGGTCGAATCAATCTTTGAGGAAGGCGATTGAATTGAGATTGTACCCATTTTTGTTGATTGTTTATATTTTGCACTTGAAGTCCTGGCCTTAAATTTTGATTTTGAAAATTTGGATCTTGTTGTTGATTCTGAAAAATAACAAAAAAGTTATTCTAAATATATCGATCGATCTATAATCTATTCTCTATTCAAGAGGAATCGGTTGCGTATCGTCGCTCTTTACAAACGCTCCATCCGGTTTCATATCATTTATATAAAATAATTTTAAATTTAAAATAAATATAGTTAAATGGATCCCAGCCCTCCGGCAAAGAGGAAAGGAGGTTGGTGTGATTGGTGACCTATCCTTTGGAAGAGACATTAAGGAGTATTAGTAAGAAATAGATGGGCTATTTATTGTCGGTACTCCCTCACATAGGACATAATATCCTCTATTATTCTATACAATTTAAGTGATTTATAATTACCGGTGTCAACCAACGCTGAGTAGCGGCAGCTCTTTGAGCTTGAAGGGCAGATAATTGAGCTTGACTTGGCTGTTGTTGTGGACGAAGAGTTTGATTAGCTAACATCTCATCCAAAGTACGTTGTGGTTGTTGCTGCTGCTGTTGTTGTTGTTGTTGCTGTGCCTGCTGTTGTTGGTGTTGTTGTTGAATTGTTTGAAATTGATTGAGTTGTGTTTGTAATTGTTGTTGTTGTTGTTCTTGAAGGGATTTTTGTTGATTTGCAGTTGTTTGTTGTGCAGAAGGCTGATTCCAAGGCATTCTTAATTTAAGTTGTTCTAAAAGATTTGCTTTTCCTGAACCTGTAAATAATAATGTAGTTAAAAATTTGTTTTCAAATTAAGGATGAAAAAATAATTGCAATCTCAAGAATCGATCTAAGAGCCTTCGACTTTCCGTATCTGCCTTTTTTCTATATCCATTAAATAAGTTAGCTTTTTTTTTTTTACGTTAAAATGGACATTTGTCAATTTTGTTGAAAATTATGGCAGGGATACGACACCCTAACTAGAATCTCCAGTCATATTCAAGAGTATATATACAAAAAGAGGATTTACGAGAGAATATCAAGAAATCTTCGTAAATCCCTACTTCAGATCGTGCAGTTCATTTATGTCTGAAAACTACTTCTATAAATGATGTGATGATCCTAGGTTGGTTATATCATTTCATTTCAGCCTATCTTATAATTTTAATTAAATTTTTTCGAGTTATCTTGGAGTATGGACAAGCTATTTTAGGTTGTTCCGAAATGAATGACGCCGTAAAGTCGGAAGTGACCTGAGAGTCATGACAAAAATGAGATAATATATTAGATTTCAAACCCCGCGTATAAAAGTCTTGCTCTCTAAAAGAATGGGCATAAGTCTTATCAGAAAAAATTTAAATCAATTGAGAAAGTGCTTTCTTGTCTACTCTATTATTTAAACTTTAAAATTATCTCGAGAAAAAAATATTCTGTAGAAAAGATGTATACTGAAATATTGTGATATTGTGATAAATTACGATAGCAAGTAATTTGAATAAAAGTTGTATCTAGAAATACGATATGGCGAGGGTACGGGGAGTAAAGAAGCATCATGTACCTCCAAAAATTTGTCAGGAGGTATATAATATCTATTATATATTTTCATATTTGGGGGTCATACTTCAATTAAATAGAAAAATGTTCCTTTAAACAAGTTGTTAAAAATGAACAAAGTAAATTTTTTAGTTTGATTGTTGATGAAACTTATGACATCACAGGAAGAGAACAAATTTCATTTTGAATTCGAATTACAAATAATTTTCAGACTGAAGAATTATTTATGGGTCTTTATTGAAAGAAAGTCAGCCATTAGCTATGTATATTCAAGGCAGTGCGCATTGTTTAAATCTTAATTTAACGAAGCAAAATTCGGGATTAGAGATGCTCTCGCATATGTAATGCAAATAAAGTAGGAGAGATTCACCTAAGCGAATTTCAGCTTTTGAAAAAATAGTTTAATCATTTTTGAATTGATTTACAGTTCTCCTCGTTCTTTATGTCCCACCAGATGGACCGTTCGTCATAGAGAAATTCGAACATTGATAAAGATGAAGTTTCATCCAAGGCATGGGGGATTATATAATTTGTTTATTAAAGGATCAACATATTTTGGTCTTCAAATATGTGATATAATTTTTGGGAAAAAAAGAAAATTGAACAAAATTCTACAAAGTTCCCAAATTACTATGATGGAGCAAAGCACACTATTACTATAATTGTAAAATTTATTGGGAGGATCTTTGGGCTGAAATAAAAAAAAAAACTAGAACAATATAATTTAGAAGTTCCATCATTGCTAAAAAAATTTGCTCAAACTTAATTTCCTGCGGAAAATTTTACATGGAAAAATCCCAAAGGAAAACTTAGAGCAATATTTGTTCAAATTTTAGATATAGTTATTTATAAAATAAAAGGCAAATTTGATCGACCTGGATTTAATAAATGCTACCATTTTATATTCTAATGTTCTTATAAAAGATATGTTTGAAGCTCTAAATAAAAGAAATATTGCTCCACATCAACTTATCTCTTTGAATTTAAAATGTGGCAAAAATTATTTTATTTTTCGAATATTCAACAAGGAATAAAAAAATTTTAATAATTCTCTTTGATCGAAGATTTGTTAAATAACCTTTTTGTCATTCTAGTTTTTCAATGCTTAAGGAGGATTGAAACTCATTTAAGATCAAGAATGAATCAAGAAAGACTCAAACATTTAAATACATTAAAGAAGACTTGGGATTCTTTAGATATTAATGAATTTATATGAAAAGAAAATAGAAATTTTATTTTTGCCAAAACTTACCTATTAAATAATTAATAAATAAAAATATTTGTATATTTAATCTATATACATATATATTTTTGTATTTCATCGATATTTATTCAGTACCCCTACTTACCAATCGTGTACCCCCCCCCCCCCCCCCCCCTTCCACATAAATCCTTCTGCGTCCCTGGCAATAGCTATTTTGGAATATAAGAGTAAAATAATCATATTTACCTAAATTATTGTCTGAAGATGTCTGAGAAAGACCGGATGCAAGCGATGTGGGCGTTCCTACTGTATTTCCATTGGTATCAGAGAATCCAAGAATTTCTGCCGTAGAAAGATTATATGATCCAAGTGTAGTTGTGGTGGTGTTGTTGGTAAGGGAATTAGAAATAGATGATGATGATGAAGATGGAATTGGAAGTGGAACAGGTGGCGGAGGTGGTGCTAAAAGATTCGGATGATAATTCGATTCAAGTTGACGAGAACAGGCTTGAATTGAATCGGTAATCCAATCTGGTGTTACAATATATATCTGAAATTCAATCCTTTTTGCTAATTTTTATCTGCTAAAATTATTTTTTTTATTTATATTTAATTTTTTAAGTGCAAATAAAATAAATAAAAATAATTAAATAAATAAATAACTTATATCTCTGAAAAAATATAGGCACTAGAACCCGAATGTCTCATTTCCGACTGAGTGTTCTAATAACTACCGCCTCTAAGGGAAATATGGCATCGCCTTCTCCAATAGTGATAGTTATGTTGTTAAACTACCGCTATCGTGGGATGGACCTTTTTAGCTGGTAGAACTCTCGGTCAGAAATTGGGAGATTCAGATTCCGAATTGTACCCTCTATTTTTTTCGGATGATAAATAATGTAAACTTAATCTTAATTTCATTTAAGTTAATAAATGTTAGTTACTCAAATATTATTTCCTAGACCTATATAGTTAATTAAATAATTTGGACCATCACGTTATACATCACAAGATGAGAATTCAAAGTGATATTTTTGAGATTATTTTGACAAATAATTAATGTATTCTATTTATAAAATAATGTACATTTCCTAAGTACAGGAACTTGATTTTTAATAAAGGAGTAAAGTTGATCTGATTATGTATTATAAATGAAGAGATGTTTATTTTTAAACAAATAACTGCCCCTCTTCTTCTATCTTCGAAATGGCAGGTATTTTTTTCTTTTCCCCAAAAATATTAGTTTGGTATTTGGTCAAGTGATGCATAATGCGGTTCCTTTGTATTATTTGTCACAATTTTATAAGCATTTTTTTTTGCACGAATGTGAATCTATTTTTTTTTTTTTTAATGAAAATTTTTATCGAAATGTCGTCGTTTTGAATAATAAATTTACTTCATCAATTCGCAGAGGTTCCCAAAATTCCTGAAAGTTACAAAATATCTAATTTGATTCCATGTGCTTATTTCGTACTTTTTTTTTTTTTTTTTTTTTTTTTTTATAAATTTAAGAAACTAATCCTAACATTATATGATCAGTGAAAGTGTTAGATTGGCGAATATTCTAACTTGCGGCTCCGTAGAATAATTCTGAAACGTTAAGGGCGTCGTGAAACTAAAAAGTTAGGGAACCTCTGATATATCGTATATATATTAATATAATATAATCGTAAAATATTACCTTATATCCTTTGGTGATCATTTCTAGTGCTTTCAAATATTTAGCTCCAATTGGTTTTGAAATAATTAAATGACTGTTTTTGGCTGTTAATTTTCGTGTGATGAGACCCCCATTGGTTTTAACCATTGCCCATACAGCAGCGTTATCATTGTTAGTTAATTTCGATAAACACATATAAGTATTTGCAAAAAGCTGTTTGGAAGGATCAAAAAGATTTGTTCTGAAATTTCAGTTAAGAAATTATATATATTGATAACCCAAAAAGGGTTACTGGTTCACTTGCCGACCAAAGCGATAAAATGTATTTAAATTTAAATAAATTTGGAGAGAGCCTAAGTGGCATGAGATACTGAAAGAGTTTTTAAAAAAATTTCATAGAATATAACCATAATGGTGTTCTCTACATCCAATTGCCTCAGCAGCCGAAAATACCTTAAATTGAAATTAAAAAAAAAAAAAAAAAATAAACAATGTTGATCTCATTAAAAAATTATTTTATTTTTGTGACTTGGAGGCCCCAAAATTGGGGGATTAGACCTGAGTGGAATTGATTTTCATTTTGCACACTTTTTTAAGTCTTTCGGCATCTCTGACCATTTTGACTCCGTATTTATTTCTATTAATTGATAACCAATTTAATATAAATAAATCTTTGTCGCTCAGAGCTTTGGTACAGGAGGCTAGGCCATTACCTCTGCACCAATTGACATGGCGATTTCGAATATTAATTTCAAAAAGAAAAAAAAAAACAACGATTTTGAACAACAATATCAATATTTTCTTGGATAATTATATATATATTTTATTAAAAAGGATACGAAAGCAGAGTTTCCGTTAAGGCACTATATTTTACCCAATTTTGAGTTACTACTGGAATATCATAGAGCTCTTTGGTATCAGTTATTGTATTGTATTCTGCATTGTCTCCTGTTATTACATGAGTAAGATCATCCGCTATATATTGATAGCCCTGGGCTCCGCCTTCTTTTAAGAGCTCCAAATTCTGAAAACAAAGAAAAATAAAATAACTTTAATTGAGATAGCTAAATACAATATAATTAAAAATTTATTTTAGAAGAAAGTAAAGAAACAACCAGAAGAAAATTTAAATAACTTCTCAGGACTTATTCATCATCGGGCCACTGATTGTCAAAGTATAAATTTAAACTCAAAATGTATTATTATATTATAAGAGATCTGATGATTCTGATGAATACGAGCTGCGCTAAATGTTGGTGGTCAATAAAAAAAGTTATTTTATTATTATTATCGCCTTCTTCATTTCTTATATTTATTTAAAAGGCATATATATATATATATATGGAATAATGTTTTCCCGGGTTGGTGAGATTAACTCGATGTTTCGGCTTTCCTTTTGGAGCCATTTTCAAGAGTTTTGTGTTAAGAAGTGATGATGGAGGTGGTTTGTTTTTGTTTTGCTCCAAAAGGAGAGCCGAAACGTCGAGTTAATCTCAACAATCAACGCGGACCAACCCGGGAAAACATTATTCTTCATACAACCAACCGCGGAAACCTTCCAGAACATATATATTTTTATTACATAAATAGAAACAATAAGTTAAAATAAGTGAGCTAATTGTTACTAATGTTGGCTATTTATCATTTCTTCTTAATGAAGGCAAATTATTATAGACTAGACTAGACAATTCAAATTGTTTTTTTTTTAAATAATACTATATTGCTGGAAGACAATAATTGTAAATAATTCATATCATATAAATAAATATATATATATATATATAATATAAATATAAATAAATATATATAAAAATATATAAAATAATATAAATTTTTACAACAAATAAGATATATGTTGTTTACGAAGCTAGCTGAAAGAATTGATCGCCAAGTTTAGATTTGATGATTTCGACCTCTCAGACGAAAAACCTCCATCATTGATGATGTCCAAATTAAGACACCGGCGCTACCCAACACGTGAATTAGCAGAGATTCTAAAAATATTGGAAACAACTGTCCACGAGCATAATTTTTAATTAAAAATCGGCACGAATTTTCAGTACGACCCAATATATTTTATT
>JAAAKE020099833.1:0-18673 GCA_010014785.2 Anisolabis maritima
CGGCGTGTAGCCTACTCCTTGCGAAGAGTGCATCATTGAGAGGGAATCCTTCTTTACGTCCCTTCCATAGGACGGGGAGTCACAGCAACTCCCTCTCCTCGTAGAGTTGCCTGAGGGCTCTATTGTGATGGAATCCAATGTTCCAGGGCATACTATATTTGTTTACATTAAATATTTTTATTTATATATATATATATATATATATATATATGTCTCATTACAGGGTATTATGAGCCAAATAATTATTTTTAATAAAATCATTTTTTGTGAGTATATTTTCTTGCTGGTAGATCAAGCGAGCTTTGGTCCCCGAGACTTGAACCTGGGATTTCCAGCCAATCCGGGGCATCGGTGTACTTCCTTTGCCCCAGAAATTCAGTTGATAAGTGAAATATTATTCACTTGGGACTAACTTTTACATTGGATCTGTTTATATACTGGAGTGTGAGTTTTTTGCTGGAGTGGTCGAGCGTTCGATGGTCTGATGCAAAGTAAGCAGCTTGATGAGCTGGAGATCCCGAGTTCGACTCCCGGGGGCCAGGGGTCGTTTGATCCACCAGCAAAAAAATACTCACAAAAATTTTATTAAATACGAAAAATAATAATTTTAATAATTTCAATTACAATCAGGTGAAGAATGCGCTTCCAGGATCATTGAAGTAAGAAAGACAAGTCCGACTGAGATGGGTAGGGTAAAAGAAGTATCCACTAATTTAGAAAAATATAGCATCGAATATATTATAGTAGTCTAAAAGACCAATGTTACCAACGATATTAAAAAAAGAGTTCGATAAATTCTGTAGATTAAAATGGATAAAAATACACACACAAATTTTCCCATAAGTTCTGGAGAATTTTAAGAAGACTGTTTGGCTTAAAAAATTTTCGTATTATATAAATTAAACTCCGGTATTAGCAAAAGTTAAACATCACATCGGTAATTGCATGTTGAACTGCACGTTTCAAGAATACGAGTTGATCACACTCTCTGGATGTTGTTTAGTGCAATGCGATTTGCATCCCATACCCACTCATCGAAGTCCTCAACGCTGTCGTCGGAGAGTAGGAGGACGGCGATGGCAACGGCGGCGGTGTGTGTAGAGTGCAGCGCACCCCCATCATAAGGGGGAGTGAGAGTTAGGGTGGGGGCCGAGCAGTGGCGGCGGCGTGCGCCGTCTGCCATTGGCATTGCCCAAGAGTGAAGACGCGCGCGAGTCTCCCCCCCTCTTCAGAATACGCACCCTCCCCTCCCTTACGCACAGACACATCCACACTCCTGCCGCCGCCGCTCGCTCCCCACCCCCCTGAGTATTTAAACTTCTCTCGCGCTGCGCCCGCACGAGTTCATTTCTGGTCGGTGTGTGGTGTGCTCCAGACACAGCATCCCTCGGGATCCCTGACCATCTCTCTCAGTGTTCAACCCTCGACCCATCATTTTCCCTCAACTGTGAGTATTTTGTTTCACTCTCCAAAAGCACGCATGCTTCTTTATAAACAAACACCCTCTCTCTCAGGAGAACGGTTCAAATCAAAAATTTATAATTAAACTAAAGTGCTAAAAAATTTTCTAATATAAAGTAAAAATTCACTCTGTAATAATCATACAAAACTATATTTTTTTATTTCTCAAACTAATTTTTTATTTGAACCAATTTTTATTTGAACTAACATTATAAAATTAGAAAAAAAAAAAAAAAAACTGATATAATGTTAAATATCTCTTAATTTTTACATATCAAAATATGTATAAAATTTTTCTTTGAAAATGCATTAGTGATTTATTTTTGCATATTAGTGATTTATTTTTGTCCTCTCCAGAAGGATCTTTCAAAAGACCTTCTTCACAGTTATTGAGGCTTTCCTCTACTTATTATTATTATTAATCAGCAAATGTACTTTTTCTTAAGGAATATGTTTAAAAGACAAGGGATTATAAAATTCTTCAATTAGTATTTTTTTTTTTTTATGTAATATATTCCGAAAATATTTTTGATAGGACATCTTTCATATCCAAATCTATATTTTATTATTCTGAAATTTTATCCTTACGAACGACGAATATTTCTTAAAATTTTTAATTATTCTAAAAGACATCTAAAAAAGTAAAATTATATAATAATTCCAAAAATATTGAATAAATTAGGAGAGAAGGTTTTAAACATCTTAATATTTATTATCTTTTTGAGAAGAAATTTATTTGAATGAAAATTATTGATGTTCATCCCATATAAATTATAGATTTAATGGGGAATACTTTTATAAAATTAATATATAAAATTTCACAATGGCTTCATGTTGAATTTGATAAGAAACTCAACTTTTAAAATTCAACGGATCATTAGGACTCTATAAAAAATCCTTCGGTCAAGGGTTCGACTCCCGCCGATTCATCTACTCGTGGCACAGTTATTGTACGCTTATAAGTTCATTGCGCCCCGTGGTCGGTCGTGCAGTGCGAATTGGATTTCGCGTACGTCCGAGTCCTTATATTTATAAACAAACAGACGAGATAGGATTACAGACACGGTTTGGTGGCTCACACTCCTCTTTGGCCACACACGCGTCGCAAATCAACTGATTCTAAAAGACCGTAAAGCACACGGCACGACATCAAAAGCATGGAAATCTCTCCCGTTAACAGGTTGATTCTGAAATTAAAACCCCGCAGGGATAACAATTTCATTTAATTAAAAAATACAATTGGATAAAAAAAAACCTTTGTTTTTATATTTACTCTCAAATTGTTTTACGTATCGATTTTAATTCTTAATTGGGATTCAAATGTTCCCTTTTCATGTTCAGAGTATAAAACAAACAGAATATTTTTTAAATAAATATTCTTATTGTAAATAAACATATAAATGCTTATTATGAAAAATCCTTGAATTTTGGTCAAATTTTCGCAAATAAACAAAATTTTTAAGTAATATTATGTAAATAATCAAATTACATATTTTTATAAATATCTCGGCTATATCTATTATCGATTATATATTTTACACTTTTCGTGCTAGAAAAATAAAGTTTAATTCATATAAATTATCATCATCATGGCCATTGTAAATAAAATTTTTTCTCATAAAAAAAAAAAAGAGGAAGACCATTTTATTTCTTCTTCACTAATTAGCGAATTCATCCCGTATTTCCCAGGAAATTATTAGCCTTAAAGAAAAAAAAAATGTTCCGTTTTTAAAATGACCATACCAAAAAGGCGTAGCAAATTGACTCGATGGGTGAATCTGGACTAAGAGTGAGAAAGAAAGAGAAAAAACTGCTATCTTTATGAATTAACGTTTTTGCTTGAATGGAGAATTTAATTTCGTCAGAATTTGATTAACTTTCATCTTGTTGAAGATATATTTAAAAAAAAAAAAAAATAGAGGCAAGGTGATATTGTGTCTGGGGATAAAAATTGCAGGGCTGTTCGAGGGCGATAGGAAGAAGGGTCTGGCGGCTGGAGCTGCACCCTCGCGGGCGAGAGGACCCCCCCAAACTTCGGGGGTGCAAATCCAACGAGATCAATTAATAACTTGACTGTGTGTTGCCAGTCACCCCGTGGCTATAGTTAGCCTGTGACCCCGGCTTCCAATTGTGCCAATCCATGCGAATCCTCACCATGCCGGCCATGCAAATTCAATTCCCTAATTAACCAACTAAAACATTTTTATTCGTAAAAAAAATTAACAATTATTAATATTCGCAAGTTTAAATAAAAAGCCTTATATTTTAAATAAAATTTCTTAATAGTATATGTTATTACACATCTAAATTTAGAATATTTACAATTTGAGTTCTCTTTTTAATATCTAATTTAAACAAAAAAAGTGATCTACATTTCGTCAAGGTATGATTTAATCACATGGAGCCATTCTTTTTGATCCATTCATCTGGTGAATTCGTAGAAGTTTAATTTAAAGGGGGGCTTTCCATAGGTGTATAACGAGAAAATTTATTTGACCTCGACACACATATTTCCTCTTAACTAAACAAATGCGAATAAATTAATAAAGATAGAGCTTATATACCTTCCATAAAATTTTTTCCATTAATTTTATTATTAGTATTTTATATACTTTGTCTTCATGCCATTTGAACGTTTATAATTTTAATAAATATCTATACAAAAATAACTAAATTTATACTTATTGTTTTATATATTTTTATATTTTTTTTTTTTATTCAATTTGAATTAATTTTTCTGATCGAACCTATATTTCTATATATAATAATAATTAACCATATTATAATTTTAAGATAAAAAAAAATTTTTTTAAGTGAATTTCGACCTCTAAGATTATTTTGACTTTACAAAAATATTACATTCTTTTTCTTCAAAACCATCCCCAGGCAGTTTCTCGTTCTTCATCGATCCTGGTGGTGACGTTCTTTTTACAAGCGCAAGGCCGTCGGAAAAATATTTATAGACTATAATTGTATTTTTAAAAATTAAATTTATTGTTATTATTTCATTAAAATGAATTGTTTACACGAGAAAATTCAAAATGCAATCCTCATATGAATAAGTATAGTTATTGTATACATATTTAATTAATATGTCCAAATGACCTAAAATATAAAAAGTTAATGAATAAAATAATTTAGATCATAAAATTCTTATAAAAATTTTATAGAACCACAAGAGAGAAAGTTAAATCCAATGGACACGTTATTGAATATTATTCAATCTCTAGAATAAGTCAACTACCTTACAAGTTATACTTGCAGCCTGGTGACTCACTCAAATCCTTTATTCAAAAAGAGATTCGCTCTCACGTCTACAGCTACTATTTACCTTCACCATGAAAATCTTTGCATGCATTTTATTTATTTATTCTTCTTTATAAAGATGATGATTATAGTTTTTCTTTTTTAAAAATGACAGAGTTGATATTATGATTTGATATCAAAGTATCTCCCAAGGGAACCGGATACATTCTAAAATGAAGCTGAAAATGTTATTAATCTTCTTAGTGTCTCGATTGGCTCTTGTGACTCATACAATGGTCTAGTCTGGAGTTTCTGCAACTCGGGGGAGTGAAGGGAATTGCCCCGGTCTAGTCGTCGTGACCTGTCCGACCATTGTCTCAATTCTTCTTTCCTGACACAAACAACACACGTTTAAATCTATTTATTCTTTCAAGAAAAAAAAATGTTCACTTGGCTAAAATTTTTGAAGATATTCTTTGAATAATAAATAAAAATTTACTCAATTTCTGAAATTTACTTTTTTTCTCTTTAAATTTAATAAAATCATTATTAGTTACGAATTATTATAATAACTATAGGTCACCAAAATATTATTTTTGCTTCTACTTCAGAAGCAAACGAGATAGATAATTTTATCCCCAAAGAATTTACCCAAAAACTTTCAAAACACATTCTTCTTCATTTATTATTCATGGATTATTCTCAAAAGTTTTAACGAACGACTTATTTTTTTTTTCTTTAAAGAATATCTAAATAGATATACCATGTTTTGGTTATTCTTAAAAGAAGAAAAAATATGTTCAGTTTGCTAAAACTTTTGAAGATCTACTCGGAATATTAAATAAAGAATACTAGAATGTGTTTTGAAACAGTTTCAGGGTTTTATTTTTCTTTGCTGATAAAAATTATTTATCTCGTTTGCTTCTGAAGTAGAAGTAATAATAATAACAACAGGTCCTCAAAATGCCTCAGAGCTATGCAAATGATGCAAATGAGTCAATACTTTTCTTGGAAGAAACGACAAAATACATGTTTAATTGCCCATCACCATCTCTCTGCTTTTACATCTTCAAAGTCTGTACTTATAGACTAAATACCTTCTTTTTTTTTCTCTCTTTGTATTTTTTTTTTTTTTTACTTCGTAAGAAAAATTTACATTCAAAATTGAATTTGAACATTTTTAAAAGTAAGAGGAAGAAAAAAAATATTACTTATGCGTTATAAAAAAGCGTATATTGATGGAAATTTGTTTACTAATGAGCAATCATTATAATGAATTGAAATGCAATTAGGTGCATTTTGCGAAACAATTTTTAACTGAAAAATTTTTGAGAGTGAAGAAAAAAGATAGCAGCTATTATTATTTCATTATTATGCAGAATAAAACCAAATAATACTAGCTGCTAATTTTTTTTTTTTTTCACTCTCATTTCTACACCAACTATATAAATATATTAGTATCCTTAACATTTTTTGTTATTTGAATGAAAAATTTTATGATATTAAGGCTGATTCATCTTCATTGTTTAATTAGAAAATAAAAAAAAAAAAACAAAACAAAACAAAACGATAATTTTTCCTGATCCTTTTATGTAATAAAAGATTATTGGATAATCCTTCGTGATAAAATGAATAACTGTATTTAGAAATCATTTATGTTTAAGATCTATATTACGTCGTTACGCTAATTGACTGTTCAATGACATATTTACAACTAGTTAACAAGGTGTTAATTGAATGCAAGTCTTGACGGGTCAAGAAGTCAGTCGATTGGATTGAGACAGAGAAAAAGAAGAAACGAGCGCTGAAAGTAAAAGTCTCCTGGAGTTGAAATCTCCTCGGCAATGAATTACTTTTTGAATGTCTCTGTTTTCCCTGAAAGGGTAACAAATAATAAATCCAAGTGAATTGTCATCTAAAGTTTATCCATTTATATTCTATTCGAGTTTCCGGAACGGAAATGAATTTGAAAAGTTATTATATTAAAGTAATATTTTTTTTAAAGAAGTTTTCAAATAAAAACCAGTCATATTCTGTCCTAACTTTAAAACTATATAGCTGCCGTATAAATAAATAACCTATTCTGACATGTTTTTATTTACGAAATGTTCTTTTTTTGTTCGTTGGATTTAAATTGAAGATTTAATAATAAATCATGTGAAAAATCGAATGTTAGTTATTTGTTGTTGATTATTTACTTCAAGAAAAATATACGAAATGGTATTATTATAATGAACAACAATATGAAATGCATACAAAAATTCCCTATTCCTAACTGTTACTTCCATTGCAGCATCTCGCTTCGCTCCGGCTACCTGTTGATCCTCTGCTGTAATCTCATTTTGGACTACTAATGCTAGATGTTATGTATCATTTCTTGGACTGTTCTCTTGACCATGTATGTCGGAATCCATCCTCCATACCTCTTTAATGAATCATTTCCTCCACCATCATCAGTAGTTAGCTTAGCTACATAAGATTTTTATAGTTTCGACCCGCAGCAGAGCCTAGATTCTTCTTAAACCCATAACCGATTTGGGCCTACCCCTTCAACAACACGGCACTAAGCATCTACTTCTCTTGGAAATATTCGATAAGGTGCTGAAAGGGATTACTGCAGCTCACTCTGACTGTATGATCTTGCTTGGGGGGCAAAATTGGAACTCTGAACCAGGGATGTTAGGAGGTGTTTGCTAGTACCTGTTTGTTTGAGGATCACCATACTGTTGACGCAAGAACGGAGAGAAATGAATTTGAGTTGACTGAGTGCATGGAGAATAACTCATTTGTTGTGCTTAATGGCCGTACCAAGGGCGACTATCCGAGCCATTGCACTCGTTACTCTCAAGGAAGTTCCATCATAGATCTTGTTTGGTGTAACACAAAGGATTTGAACTTCATTTTCGATATGAAGGAGGATGAAGAGGTAACATTTTCTGATCACTTCCCTGCTATAGTCGAAGTTGACCTAAATCTTTCGGAGCAAAAAACAAATAAAGTGAAAACTCTTGATGGGATTCGACTCAGGGAAATGAATACCATCGTTTAATGCATATTTCTCCAAATTGGTATATGGATAATTAGAATTGTACCCCGGACACAATGAACGAACACTTAACATCAACTATCAAGGAAGAGACTTCCTTGGGGCTTGTAAGGCATGGCACCAGAGCTGGAAATATGCGATCCAAATTAAATCCCTGGTTTGATAGGGAAGGCATAGAAAGTAAAAGATTAGTGAAGAAAAACCTCAGAATTCTCAGACTAAATGGGTACACAGCGTAAGATAGTGAAATTTATAACGAATCGCAAAAAGCTCTCAAAGTCTTAGTTAAGGGAAAAAGAGCGGAGTATAACAAGAAAATAATGTTAAGACTAGAGAACTCAAGGAACTCCAAAATGTTTTGGCAAACAGTGAATACCTTTAAAATCAGGAAAGCCGTGAGTCAGCAATTGGGAGTGGAGTCCTGGACTGCATGGATGCGCTCAGTTTATCGGAAAAGAGTTGTGTATGATCGCCAGTTCCAGGATGCTGGATGAGCTGATTTCCGCGGAGGAGATCTTCAGAGCCATCATTCTTTCGAAGAATAACAAGGTGGCACTGATCAATTATCATACGAATTTTTTAAATATCTTCCATCCATTTGGGTTATGTACATATTTAACACAATTATGAGGAGAGAAATGGTGCCTAGGACGTGGAATGAAGTAGACATGATCATGTTGCATAAGAAGATAGAAATGACCCATCAAACTACAGAGGCATCGCGCTGATTAATTGCATTGTGAAGATCTCTCTATTACTTTCTAGAATAGAGAAGTGATGCACTATCGCAGAGATAATGCCTTAGCCCTATCTTATATATAGTAGACATGGAGGATCATCTCAGGAGCCGCGGGTGCTCGGGGGTGGCAGTTAATCCGTTCTGAGGTTGACTTTGAGATGGTTGAGAAGGGTCTTGCGGATGGAAGGAAAGATACTCTAGGGTCTGTTTTGTGAGGCTTTTGGCAATAGAGAGTAAGGAAAATATAAGATTTAATTGGGTGGCGCAGGTCAATTTCTTATTAACTTCAACTGGAATCATTGGGTTGAATCTGAATTGTCCAGAAGAAATAACATCAATACTTGACACGTAAATGGAGAAATATGGGAAGAAATTCAGAGAGGCAGATCTCGAATTTATTCACAATTCAACTTACGGACCATTCCTTAAATCCGCCCTCCTATTGTCCCATATAGAAGGACCACATGAATATCTTGCGTGGAATGATTGCTTTAACTTTAAAAAGTTCTTTTAGCATCTTGATCTTCAGTTTATATAAAAAAATTAGGTTAAGAATTTTTTTATATTTATTTAACAAAATTATTCAATTGGCCTTTCTAGATATTTTTGTAAAGGTTAATAAACCAAAAATCTTTTATAATCAATAAAAATGTTTTTTTTATTTATAATTATTTCCATATAATATTGTGATAGAGAGTAAAATTTTTTTTGTTTAATAGTCTTTACATAAATACCTAGAAAGGCCAATTGAATAAATTATAAATAAATTAGAAAATTGAAAAAGTAAATTAATATAAATTTATTTAAAATATTTTTCGTTATCTGAGGTCATTTAGACTTTTGGCCTTATTTATTGGTAACCAATATAATATAAATAAATTTTTGCTGCTCAGTACGGGAAGTGAACCACTGACTTTGGTACGCGAGGCAAGACCTCTACCTCTGCACCAAAGGGTAGGTCCAATATGAATTTTATATGTTTATTTTTTTATTTTTTTTTTTAATTTAAAATTATTTATTATTATTTAAATAAATTTTCCATTAAGTAATAATCATAAATATCTACTTATTATATTTACTACTTATATTTGCAAATATGTCCTCAAAATAAATAAATATCTATTTGATGATCAATCACCAAATCATTAGTAAATAATAAAGGAACTTTATATAATTATATTACTAAATTCTATTATTCTCAAAAATATATATAATAATGTTTAAAAAATTATAATTAAACCTTTTAATAAATATTGCAAATTTTTTCGAAATATTTCTCTCTTGAGAATAAGGAAAGATAATAAACAGCATTGCTTTTTAATTATTTAATAACAATCCTGAAGAAAAATAGCGCTACTAGCTTCGTTGAAATAATTATTTTTTTAAAAAACGTGAAGAGTTCCTACTTTTTTTTTTTTTACTTAAATTTCTTAAGTGTTATATAGTGTAATATAATAATAGAAATAAAAACAATAATTTAATTATAATCTTAAGCCAAAATTATATATCGTTTACGTGTTGGTTTAAATTAGCTTCATTAAAAATATGAAAAAATGAAATTCTACTGTTTTTTATTATTTTTCTTATTCTAAACTTTTAAAACGAGATAAATAATCTTAAATATATGAAATAATTAAATGTTTAGAGCAATAAATCTTTTAAAAACAAATCGTTCTTCAATGGTCTAATTTAGTTAACAATTTAATTGTGATATTTTTTTTATTGGCTTCTCCTGATATTGCCCTTTTGGATTTCTTTATATTTTTCAATCAGGTAAATTCACAAACATTTAAAATAGATGTGAAATAGAATCACACCTTTAAAATCCAATGGATATGGGTTTGGATCCCAGGCAATCCCGTGAAAATTTATTTAAATTAATGATATAAATATATATATATATCTCTGGATAATTATAATTAACTGTATAGTAAATATATATATTTGAAGTAGATGCCGTAAAGACTCCAAAAAATAAAAAATAAAATAGAATTACACAATGAATTAACAACCTATTTTAAATATTTGTTAATTTTGTTGATTATTTATATTTAATAGAACGTTTAAAATATTAACTTCTGTCTGGAGCCAATATATTTACCCCAATTTTCAATTTTTTTTTAAATTTATATCTTCGGCATGGCATAGGCCACAGATACGAATAACTAGTAAATGGTAATTTTACAATATCAGTTATCAGTCCATATTTATTTAAATTGTTTGATAGAATTTAAATAAATTTTAACGGTCTGGAACGAAAGCGAATTAATGGCCTTTAGGTGATGAATTTAGTCCTATATCTCAGCTAATTTGGAAGTTTTTTTAAATTTTCTTATATAAATTATAAAAATGTACTTAAAACATGTAATAAATTGAAAACTTTTTGTATATTTAGTAATAAAAAAATTTCTAGGTTCTATTTCATCTTTTTAATCTAGACATGATTAATATACTTAATAATATATTTTTATATTTACTACATCAATAGACATTTCTTTATCTACAATAAGAGAAAATAATTTTTCTTTTATTTTAATTTACAGTTAGTTTTTAAAAATAACAAGCTCTGGAACAGTTAATTCATATTCATAATTTAAAAGTGAATTAATTTGACTGTTTTACTATGTGAAAAAATTATTTTATATTCTAAATGATTCTCATAATGTTTTCAAAATTTTCCGTTAGTTTTTTTTTTTTTTTTTTTTAATGTTTAAAATTTTCTACGGATATAAGTTTAGTGTAAAATGCAAAATACAAGCAATAAAGAATTGGTATAAAGAAAGCATGAATAACCATATATATATTATACAGGGTGACCCAAAAGTCAGTTTACACTTTCAATTTTGCTACAATATTTTACTAATTCGGTTTTCTATATGTTATTTTATATTGGTAGATAATATAGATATTTTAGAGAGCTGTGGTCACGCTGTTAAATCATGTTTACTTTTGGACCACTAACCATATGACTGTATAAGTAAATTCAAATTTATCAAAATTTTTCAATTTCATTATAATCCTTGCTCCTTTTTATGTCTTTTTCGGCATCTGAGGCCATTTAAATATTGGAAGCCAATATGATATAAATAAAATCTTTGTCTCTTAAACAGTGTAAATAAAATACAATTTGAAATAGGTGATTTCATATACTCAATTAAAAAGGTGCAAGCAAGTGCAGTCGATCACATAAACGGTGCATTTCTCGGCGTAACACGTGCATTGAGCTCTCTCTTGGCCGGTTCTTGTAGCTCCAGATAGATCCTTGACCCCTGTCGTAGTTGCTGGGCGGTTCAACACCAGGCGACATCGACACTTTTTTTGCACTTGGTTACGCCAATGGCCTCTTAAACCGTTTCGGTTCATCTTCAAGATCGTCACTAGCGATTTACTCATTTCCGGAAGCCTCTATTCCTTTAATCTCACTTTTGATTGGATTAAATCACTTTCGCAGTATTAAAAAAAAAGATTTAGAAAATTTTACAGATACAAGTTTAAATTGCTCGATTTTTTTTTGGGAAAAACTTTTGATCTAACGGAACTTTTGTCAATTGAGTTTTTGTTCAGATATATATATATATATAATAAATTCTTAATATATCTATATACTCTTTTATTAAAGAAATATTTTCCTCTAATCTATTTTTTCTTTAATAAAATCTAGTTGACAGGAGTAGAGGAAATGCATATTCTAAAAAATTTTGAAAAATGTTACATTTTTATTCCACTAAATTAATTAAAGGTAATTTTAAAAAAATAGTTAAATATTTGAATAATATTTTTTTTAAGTCTTTTTCGGCATCTAAGGTCATTTAGACTCAGTATTTATTATCAGAAAGGGAAACGAACCAGACTTTTAGTTCATAAGGCAAGATATCTACCTCTGCACCAAGAGTCAGGAGTGGATAATATATATTAAATTTATATATTCATTTATTTCAAAATATCAATGTATTGTTGACTCTTACATTTTTGTAATAAATAAATTATATTTGTTTTGTTAAATAATTAAAATAAATAATAAAAATTTAACACCAGTTATTATATAAATCAATAATTTCTTGGTGAATTTTTATCAACTCTCAAATCAAATTTTTAAATAAAAAAAAAAGCAGACAAAAGGGTGTATTTGTCTGGAAAATATTTTTTAAATCCAAATATTGTATTTTTGGGTTGTTAAAATATTCTCTGGTCATTCACATACAAGTTGTCTGGAGATGGGGAGGAGATCGGTCCAGACCAAGTTCCCAGGGCGAAGTGTGCTATGTGGGGGTGGAACACTCGCGTTCCCACGCGACCGCTCTCTATATGTCTATTTACAAATATATACACACACAGACACACAAATGACCCCCCTAAAGTCCTAAACAAACGACTTGAGGGGTCAATTAGCGCAACGTCAGGATCGGGTGTCCAGGTTATCCATTTTTCACTCTGTCTTTTGAATTCACCGGCATTTTCCCATCAAATATATCTATTGGCTGGAACAAAAAATACATCTCCTATCAACGAATAATGAAGAGTTAAGCTGAATTGTAATATTATTATAGCTACCTCACTATTTCATTTTAACTCAGTGTTATCCATTTAACCTTCATTGACTAAAAAAAATTTTTTTTTTTAATTTATTTTATTCGGATAGAGAGATATTCGTATGTGGGGAACTCCTTGTTGGATGACACAAGTGATAGTTCGAAGAAGTCCTCAACGACCTCTCCCGCGCGGGAGTTGGCAAACGACAGCAGAGGACTTTGACACCTTCTGGCCAATTATCCCTTGTTAAACCCTGTATCAACGTTTTGGAATTTTATGCGACATGTGATCAACATACCAGCCCCTCTTTTTCTTCCTCTTTCATAGTAAATACAATAACCGGAATCAAAATTGCAAACCTCAAAATTCAATAAAATATAATATAAACTGATTTAATGATAGTCTTTTGGATCATTTAATGAAGAAAATTTTTTTTGAAAAATATAGCTACAAATTTTGATGAAATAATTAATTGAAGCTAATTTAATTAAATAAACTTTTATGACAGAGAAAATATAATTAGCATAAGTTAAGAGGTATAAACTATATATTAGTTACTTGCTCATGCTTATTACTTTTAATTTCTAAATCATTACTAGCAATAAACTTATTTATAATATGTTTATTCAATCAATAGATATCAAAACTATGTTATAGTGTTTTTTTTCTAATACATTCCCTAATTAGATAATTATTGTAGAATCTGATTTTTATATTAAATTTTACCATAAATATTATAATAATTTCATTAATTTAAAATAAATATTAAAATATATTTATATTACAGATTTTTTAATTACTATCAATAATAAATATTGAATAATTTAACAATCTAATTTAGAATAAAATTTCTTAATTTATTATGATTTAGGAGGAATTATATACCCAGGAACAACCCTAGGCTGTTTCGCTTATGTTGGCTGACTCAGCCTCCGCCATCAATTTTTACATCGAGAATTATAAAACTATTATACCCTCAACATTGCAAACATGTTCTTTCTCATTCAAATGAATGATATGCACTTTGGCATTGATCCTTTCAATACATTTTAAATTGAGTTCTATGCATTGGGCGAAGGGGGTTAAGGGACCTCAGGTACCGCTAATCGCAGGCTGAGAGCACTTCACTCTTCAGGTACATTGACTTGAAGAAAGGCCGCCGACCCTGAGGAAAAGACTCGTTCAAGTCAGACTCAATCACTCTCACTCTCACAGTTTAAGCAATCTATATTAGAGGTTCTTCCGATTCGCATGTCACTACCAAAATCATTTCGAAGAACTTTCAAAAGAACGTTTTCAAAAGGGTATAAATTGAAAAAAATTCCTTTATATAAAGAATCGTTGGCAAATAAAAATCAATTGGCATTGAATAAAGCATATTTCTTTGTATTAATTCTAAAGACTTTAATGCTTGGTTAAGAAAAGTTACATAGTGTAGATGGTTAATAAACAAGATCATTAATATCCATTCGACTATTATATTTTATGCAAATGTAAAAATGATTAGTGTTTAAACATGAATTATGAATATGGAATGATTGTCATTCTAAAATAAGACGTCTATAAATGGATTTATTAATTTCCGAAACTAATATAATAAATTTAACTTTCCCTTTTCTGTTTACTAATGATATGAAGATCACTGACTTTGAACTTAAATGTTACATGCAAACGAATAATTCTCTCTTATGTAATAATTTCTCTTGATCTTGAAAACTATTCCCTTCACCTTCATCCTTCTAAGTCTGAAGAAAGAAATTTAAACAATTTAATAATTCAATTCTTTATTTAATTACAAATGCTTTTCGCTTTGGATTTCTTCCTGATTCTAAAATAAATATTCTTCTTTCTTTCTACGGTCATTATCTCACCAGTTTTTTTTATCCACTTACTCCTCTAATTCTATATGCTAGCTGTGGCTATTTATAGACCCTGAACGCTTCGCTTGCTCCTAATATTACCTTATACTATGCTATTCTTATAAGTCCGAAGAGAAGTCGTTGACCTTTAAGAAAATTTATATTCGACATTCATGGTTTGGTTTAAGTTTATTTACTTACGGGATCATCTTAGAAATTCAAATTATTTGGGAAAAAACTATTTACTTCGATCCAAACCATTTAACATTTGGAGAAATAATCGCCTTTTTTGGGGTTTAATTAGTTCTCAAGAATATTATATTTTGCCCCTGGCCCTTGGAGTAGAGGTAGAGATTTTGCTTTATGTTCTAAGGATCAGGAATTAGCTTCTCTTCTCAGTAAAATTTAATTTGCTATTTATTAATTTAAATAAATATGAATTAATAAGTTTAAATGACTACAGATGCTGAAAAAGACTTTTTAAAAATTAAGTTTAAATAAAATTAAGTAAAAACATTTAAGTTTAAATAAACATGTAGTTGGAATACAAAACGATCTTTATTTATTTATTTATTTGAAATTGCTTTTTAAAAGAATTATTTTTGGAAATCTTGTAATGCATCGTTTTAAAAAAAATTTGTTCTCTGTAAGAATTTTTAATTTCTTTTTTAAATATAATGGTCGCTTATTTAGGAAAAATAGGAGCCTCCCTCCCCCAAGTTAGAAAATATAAAAAAAAGAAATATATGAAAACATTGGAAAAAATACATGTAATGTCGAACTATAAACAATTATAAAAAAAGACTCCCCTACAGTTAACAATTCAGCTTTGGTACTGATTACTAAAATAAAAAAAAATTAAGTTATTCTTAAATAAATATGCAAGGCCTCAGATGCCGAAAACGACTTAAAAAAGTATTTAAGAAATTCTATTAATTAGATTTGTAGAGTAGTTTTTTGTTTTGTTATGATCTTTTAACTTATAAGTAAGATTTATTTTTTCTTTTAATAAATGTGTCGGATTATATAATACAAGAAAACAATTGAATTCACCTGAATGGGCATTGATGTTGATTCAAGTTCCACTCAAAGCTCAAGATTATTCAAACGTGCTCTGTGACTCCATGATGTAAGCAGCGCCTTTATTTGCATATATTAGATAATCTTGTACCGCACAAAGACTTAATACTATACTTGTAGGGTTTCTTGCTATAATATATATCCTATAAACATATAGAGTGAGTTATGCAGAGGCAGTTATTTGCAGACATAGTCGAACAACTAAATCTAATGGCTTTGAGGCTTTGAAGGAAGTGAGAACGAGAGAGAGAGAGAAAGAGAGAAAAGAAAGGGACGGGAAGAAAAGAAATTAGGGTGCGTCCTGAAACTTCAAGCTTCAGAACAACTTAAGATGCATTCATTTTTGGGTCGGGCGGAATTCTTCTGGGTGTGCATGCGCACGTGTCAGGATATGTGACAGGTCGAGTTACACTTTGTCAATGGTCCCATCTTAAGAAATGTTCTACATTTAAAAAATTTAATAAGAATAAAAAAAATGCAATTGTTTCCATTTAATTAAATAAAAATATTTTGAAAATTTCTTTCGCGATATTCTCTTCATTTACTACCGTTAGATACTTGCAATTTTATTATCTTCTTCCATTAAATTCAAATAATTTTCTAACATACATTCTTAAAATAACATACAAGGCTATACTAGTTATATATAATAATCTTATTTTATTTAAATTGTTTTTTACAATTTTCTTACAGGAGAAAATATTATAAAATTTTGTCTTGTAATTTATTATTTCATTAAGTTTAATCAAATTTTAATAACTATCTAGAGTACTCTATATATCACTCACAAATGTAATTGGACCACTTGTATCTTTGGCTTCATCATAGTGGATTATTAGCAGACCTACATGAAAACTAAAAATAATAATAAATTAATTGTGAGGTTGTCCCCACCAAGTGGTCCAGAGATTAGAGGCATTGACAATGTTGATTACTTTAAAAGTTAAAAGATGTGGGTTCGGATCCCAGACAGAATTTATTTAAATCAATTGGATATCAATTGGTTAAAATAAATTTGTCTGGATTATTTCTATTGAAATATTCTATATAATATATCTCTTTAAAAGTCTATTCTGTCCAAGATGCTGAAAAGTCTTGTGTGAGATTACTTTCAAATAAATAACTAAATAATTATGTGAAATTTTTTTGGATGCATATTATTGCTTACTGGAAGATAGGCAATCCAAATGACCAATTCCAAAGTGTTCCTCCAGAGTGGACCATACATACGTTAATTTCAAGAAGGATTTAACAACTAAGCAATGCTCTCATCGTAAAATTCATTTGTGAGTTGGACATTTGGATTGCCTACCAAGTAAGCAAAAACAAAATAATTTATGCATTAGGAATTGGGAAATTTCCTTTCAAAATTTGAAAATTCGAATTGTATTTTAGAATTTTTAAAATTTTTTGAATCCTGAAAAAGTTCAAAAAAAAAAGAAAAATAGTCTTTAGAAAGTTCAAATATAATTTGAACCAAAAATAAAATTCGGAATGGACAAGAGTTGAAGAAATGCGAGATTTGAAAAATTTTTTCGAATTCACATTCGACAACTGGACCTTCCTGGTCCAAATATAACCATAATTTTGATTAAATTAAATGTAGAAACTTAAGCACTTTAAAAATTGAAAAAAATAGTGAATACTAAAATTTCTTTCAAATAAAGTTTCGATAACAGAATTTTTAAAAATTTTAAATCTTTAAAAATTCAAACATTTAAAGAGAAAAAATAATTTTTTCGCAAATTTTCTAGAGAAGACCTTGCATCCCTAAGGGACACATTTTTTAGAAATAAAAGAAATGAGAACCATATTTTCTGTTTCCAGGAATATGATAACAAACTGGAATGATTAATGTGTTAAGGGTGGGAGAATTCTGTCGGTCCTGCATCCATTTCATAGGGCGGAGGTCTAGGACTCTCCGGCCTGAAGGACTTTAATGGCTCCAGGGACAAATGGACCGCATCTTCAGGATCACGTTTCCTTCTTGGGAGAGATGCTCTACTCCAGGATGGCCAGCCAGATCCAGATGCCTGGAAGCTCTTTGGCCACGTGGGTGGCGAGACTCCAGCTTCCCGTTGGCATTTGATTAAGCTAATGATAGTGCCTTAATAGATAGGGGCGGTCCATCCATATTTAAACCCTTCAGAGAAGATCAAAGAAGCGCAGCATCCTGACAAACACGCCCCCATTTAACGACCAGCTTTTAAATTAATATTGCCTTAAAAAAAATTTTAATGCGTGAAGTACTCTCACTCTCGCGTGTTAATTTTCTCACAAATAAATTGAATTTATCAAACAAATATTCTTCTTTGAAGCCAAAGTTTAATCTTTCTATCAAAATAAAAAAATATATATATAATCGATTTCAATTAAAAGTGATAAGATTAGATTTTTTTTATCAAAATGTAAAGTATCTTTTCAATTAAAATTGAAATGAATTTGAAATGTATGAATCAATCAATAAATTTATTGCTTGATCAAGATTTAGCTATGTTTACAATTATATTACCATTGGTATATATTAAATTATACTAAAAGAATAAAGAACTTGCCTACATTAATTTTTACAAAAAAATTGAAAATGAAATATACATTTACAAAATTTGAATGAATGGATAAATAAATCCAAATAGCTACCGAGAATAGCAGGAGGAGAGCTAGTTGGAAAAACTTCTAATAAAAAACTTTTTTATGACATTTTTTTTAGAC
>JAAAKE020099844.1:0-18673 GCA_010014785.2 Anisolabis maritima
GATAACGCCACCTGCAATAAATAAATAACTTATATTGAATATTTATAAATATTGCAGGAGGCTTCTATTCTGAAGGTGGGCGGCTTAGAGCACGGGTTCTTAACCTTTATCTACTCGCAACCCTCTAAATATCCTAAAATAGTTCCGCGACTACTAAATATTTTTTTTTTTAATGAGAATTTTTTTATGAATTATAATGCTAAACAAAATAATCAAATACAATTATAAAACTACCAATTATGATTTAATGAAATCTTTGTTGCTAGACATTCTCCATTCTTGTATCAATTGTATTATTTAATGCGTATACAGGAATTTAATAGAAGTAATTATGAAATAAACTTTAATTTTAATAACGATTTAATTTAAAATGAAATATTAATTTTGGGTTTTTTGATGATGAGAAACGAAATTATTTTAAAAATATATAATAACAAATAAAAATTTTTATAAACGTATAATAATTTTTTTTTTTTTTTTAATTGTAATTGTAAAAGTGTTAAAATTATAAAAACTACCCTGGGGGTCCTGATTACCCATTGGTTTAGGGCATCTGGAACGTCGGCAAAAGCGAATAAAATATAATGGGCCAAAAAAATCTTATTTAGATTTATTAAACTATTTTACGGTATTTTTTCAACTTTATTCAACGACAAAGAAATTTTTTCGACTAACCGTCATGAGAAGGTGAAAAATTAAAAATAAGTGACAAGAGACCTGCCTCTAAACCGAAATATAATTCGGGTCCGAAAAGTGGAAAGGAAATTTTTACTTCATTGGTATTCATATCTTTTCAATATTATCAGTAATTATGATTTTTTTACTAATTTGTATCTTTTGCTCACCACATCATAAAGGGAATTTAGACCTCCTTTTCATTCAGTAGCCGATGTAACCTGTCAAATAGCAAGGGGATCTGAACAAGCTGTAATAACTTTGACAAGGCCATTGATCCAGTTTATCCTCACTGATCCACTTAAAGGGATTGACAGAAAGTATTATTAGTAGTGAAAAAGAAAAAAATTGGAAATCCTTTCTTTAATTTGCTTAACTAACTATTTATTAAACATGAATATATCATAATTTATTTAGATTTGATTATTTTGGAAAAATAATAAAATGGGAAGAAGAGAACAAAGAAAGAAATACTATTTTCGTCGACATTACGAATGAACGACTCACTCATCATTACATGAAATTTTATATATCGTTTCGTGAGTTTGTCGCGCACTTCTTCAGGGCTAATAAATTGTCAATTTTTACACTTATTCGGTATAATTATTTTGTTAACATTGTAATACATATTTAGACATGCGTTAATTATTGGCATCGGTCGGTTCGGTTCGGTAGTACTTTTTATTTTCACTCAAAATCATTTTGAGTTTGGCACTCAGACGAAGCATATTTGTAAGTGAAAATAAAAATAAAACTGACCTTGTCAATGATTAACGCATGTATAAATATATATTACAATGTTAATAAAATAATTATACCAAATAAGTGTAAAAATTTGCAATTTATTAGCTCTGAGGAAGTTCTCTGACAAGTTCACGAAACGTCGGCAACGATAAATAACTTGCTTTCATTATCACAATGGCGGTGATTCCTGTCCTAAAATTAATTAAATACAATAGTCATCACAAAAAATCATTATCCTCTCACATTCGTAAGGATAATGAAGATGAGCGAGGCGTTCACTCAAAACGCTGAAGAAAATTGTATTTGTTTTTCGGCTAGCATACTTCTACTTTCCATTCAAGATTCTCTTCACCCGTCGGCATCTTCACAATTATTAACTGATACACTTCGAATAAAGAAATTCAATGCTCTGATAATTATTTAGATAAAAACTAAAGATAATATTAATCTTATTTTGATTTCTCCAGGACTCTAGAGATCCAATTATCAAGATTCTCGTTTGTTTGCCAAAGTTCTTTTCATAGACCACTTCAAACTTTCTGTAAACTTCTGGGTGAGAATTTACTTTTATTTACTAAATCAACCTTCTGAATATTTATTTATAGTCATCAAGCTATTCCTATTTCAATCTAAGATCTTAGCATTAATCGAATCTATGCTAAAGATGTTCCCTTTTTTAGGAAGACTTTTTTAATTCCTTCTAGGTGATAGTACCTTATGGATCCTGAGAGTATTTTTCCTTATAGACGTGTCATCTTATTAATGGGGATTTAATTATTTTTATAATGGAATCTGAAATAACTTTGATATGCAGAATTTTTTTGTCAAGAATTATAAATATTAATAGCAAAATATAATTAATTTTAATTGTAAAATTTCTCTAGGAAAGTTAAAGTTAAATCAAAACATGGATTGTTTGAAGATGATATTAATAGATAGGACTTTCAGCAAATGAAGGTAAAATTTGTGTTATACTCCGACGTCACTGGAATGATCATCTTAAGAATAATAACGATGTTTTGCAAATCCTTATTAGTTCCATTCAATATATAAAAATAAGTAGGCTAGCTCCATCAACACAAATTTTACAAAATTTATCCCCAACTCTTTTGTACTGAAGATGTCATCCCATTGACATAGAAATAAATAAATTAATAGTATTATGCAAAATATTCCTTCATTGGGTCTAAGTCCTCTCTATTAATAACAAAATATGCATTTTATATAAATATACGAGTGTTCAAATTTAAAAAAAAAAAAAACCATGAGAAATTCAAGAAATAACAAGGGTGTAGTGTAGTGTCCCTTTTCTGATTTTGGTCAAGATCTTATTTTACTGTATATATCCAAGTTAATGATCAGCTCTCTTATTGTGGATAAAAATTTTCATAAATAAGTAGAAGTAAAATAAAAATACAAGAAAAACTCGAGTGAAAAATTAATATGAATTTTATATTCACTGGCTGCCCGTTTTACCCAACTTTTAATGTTCATAAATATGAATGAATGAATCAAAATCAAATCGCTAGTATGTATATTTTAATTATACTACGGTTTTTTTTTTTTTTTGAAAATAAAAAATTATATAGTATCCTCCAAAAATAATTGGATCACCTGTGTCTTTTATTTCGTTAATGTATAATTAAAAAACCTGCATGAAATCCAAAAATAATAAATTCAATAAAAGGTAAATCATTATAAAATTTTGATTTTGAATTTCATGTAGCTCTCCTAAGACGATACAAAAGATATATAGGCTGTCCCATTATTTTTGAGGGGGATAGTATATCATATGTAGGTGTATGAAATTTTTTTTTTTTTTCGTTAAAATGACTTTCTGTCTCAAAAAGAATCGCACTATCTAAGATTATGATTAAAATTTCATTTATAGAATGAGTAGTTTTGCCTATTTTCAAACAGAGACTATTTTCAGAAATAGTTGTTGATTCAGAAAAGTGAAAAAAAAAAAAAAAACGTGTAAAACGTTGAAATCTCAATTCCAAAATATTGAGCCTGAAGTCATTCCTTTTATTTCCCATTTGCTTGATTTTGAATCAACTCCTTTAAGTCTTGAATCAGCCTTATGTTACATAGTATTATAAAAAGGTTGGGAAGCGATGACCTAAGAAGATCCAGAAATATAAATTCACTCTGTTTTTCTTTTTTCTTTTTTTTTTATTATAGCCATATAAATGAATTTCAAATGGAATATTTAAGAATGAACTCTTATGAAAATAAAGTTTTACTCGTTATCTTTTTTTTTTTTCTTTTCTGAAAAAAATTTTATCTCTAAAAGAAGAAAGAGAAAAAGGATTTCAGACCTCTTATAGATTTCTCACCGATTCTTTTAAAAGAGTAAGAGAGGATATTTTTTATATTTCATCTCCATTTTTTGTTAGATATGAATCGCCTGAGGAGTTGTCAGATATTCGCTCTTTGGCTAAAACCTTACTTTACTTTTTCTCACCATCACCATCATCCACTTACTACTACTACTCTTTTATCATAAAACGTTAAAGACGTTTAATTCTTAAACATTTATTTATTATTATTTTTTTTTCTTGCTGGCTTTTATTGGCGATTGGAAAACGAAAGAAGAGCGAGAATCGTGTTAAATCAACAACAACAACAACAACAAACAGGGTGGCAGTGACAAACCCCGAGACAACTCCAGGGCCATATAACCAGGGGAAAGATCGATATTCAACTTTGATGACAACATCGCCACCCCCGCCTGTTCCATTCATGTCATCATCAGCTAATTTACTCCAAGTGTTATCTACTTAAAAAATCATTTAAAAATTAATAATTTTAATGTAATGATGGATGATGGACGCCAATTTATGTTAAAAAAAAAAAAAAAACAAATTTCAAAACTCGGAGAGAGAGCTTCTAAAGGGAATTTATTTTCTGCATTTACAAAAATGTTACATTAAATGGGACGGGAGATATGAATAAATTAGCCGAGTATCATTTTATATATAATCGAAAATTACGCGTACAAATTTATAACTTATTGTTCATTTAGAGGACATTTTTTTTAACGAAAAAATATTGTTATAAAATTATTTCGAAAAAAGAAAAAATATTTGATGTTATGTGGATAAGAAAAAGAAAAGCCGCGGCCCGCTCAGCGCTGACTGAAAAAATAAAAGAAAATCTAACCATATATACCATGGAATGCATAAATTCTTTTATTTTGCTCATTAGAAAAACAATTTATGAATTACTATTTCGACTAATTGCTCGAGAGCTCGAGATTCTTAACAATATTTGTTATTATAAAGAATGGATGGATATTATTTGTTTCAGATTGTACTTGTTTGGACATTGTAGTTTCTTATTTTTCCTTTAAATCTTTATCTTACCGATTCGCGAAAAATGCTATGTCGATTCGCGGTCCGTGAGCGAAAAAGTTTGGGAAGAGCTACTCAAGAACGTACCACGCATACTACATTGTTAATTTTTAAGGATATTTAACCGCTGCGCGTGGTCGTTCGCTCGAGAGGGAGTTTGGAACAGTTACTCGAAAAGTCCATTAGTGAGTTGGTCATTTATGTTGCCTACTTTTCAAGCAAAAACGACCTAATTTCTGCATCCCATGCTATGTTTGAAAGAGATTGTAAAATATTAGGTAAGATGGATTAGCATATTCTTATTTCCAGCTGAAGATCAAGGAATGCAAATACCAGAGGAATAGGTGAGGCTTCAAAAGAATGATCCAAAATAATGTAGCACTAAAATTTGAGAATATTGACTCT
Organism: Anisolabis maritima; assembly: GCA_010014785.2. Taxonomy (NCBI): domain Eukaryota; kingdom Metazoa; phylum Arthropoda; class Insecta; order Dermaptera; family Anisolabididae; genus Anisolabis; species Anisolabis maritima. Next base: position 5,181 of record JAAAKE020099844.1, read on the forward strand.
GCGAAGCTTTTGTTTAAAAGGGCTCCGCTCCTATTTCGCCAAGATTGTTAGCGAATTATACCAGATGAAGAATTGTGATGCCGCAATCAACACAGATGATCTACAATAAAATTATTTCAACTATTTAATATATGCCCTTGGTGCAGAGGTAAAGGTTTTGCTTCACGTACCAAAAGTTAGTCATTCGCTTCCCGTTCTGAACAACAAAAATTTATTTATTTATTTATTTTTGATATGGAAGCATTAGATAAGAACACGAGGAGTGGGGACTTTCAAAGGTTTTTATATTAAATTGGCTATCATTTAAATAAATAAGAAGAGAGCCATCGAAAAAGACTTAAAAAAATAAAAATTATGAATCTGAATTGATACCTCTAACCCGGACATCAGAAATAGAATAATAGTTGTCAACTACAGTATTATTAAATTCTTTGTTTCCGACTAAAAGATAAAAATATCAAACTGATTGTGTTTTTCTAACGACCATTATTTTTTATCAAACCCTTTTATAGTTTCAAATTAGTTTTATTTTTATAAAGAAAATAATATTTTTTATATCTCATTTATGGAAAATATGCTTGCTATATCACCTCCCATTTTATTTCCATTTTTTTTATCTAATTTTTTCATAACTTTGACCTACTTTTTTCTGAAATTAAGCTAAAATAAATTAAAATAATCTAATGAAATTATATATTATTTGGGATTCCCCGAAAATTTCATTTTTAAATTTTTAGACCAACTGGCGATGACGTCATTGAGCCAAGAATCTATAATTTATTTAAGTTGGAATGAATTCAAAAATTTCTCAAATATGTTGAAATAGGAAAGAGAAGAGGAGCTCAGCTAACCACCACCCCTCTGAAAATTTTTATATTTTTCATTCATATTCATATTAGTCAAATTGCTTTAATAAAAAAAATAAAAAATTTTGGCTTAGTACAGTACTTTTTTCTCTTGCACTGTCTATTTTATCAGCTTTAAACATTGCGCTGCCCCTTGGAGAAAAGGTAGAGATCTCGCTTCCTTTACCATAGGTCAGTGGTTCGCTTCATGAGCTTCATAGAGAGATATACCAAAAAAAAATTTTTTAAACATTAAATGTCATTTTATATATCTATGTAAATGTATAATAGACAAATAATTATATATTCTTTAAAGAGACCGACCATTGAAGCTTTTATGCTCAAGCTCGCCATTGTCAAAAAATTATATATATATATATATAGTATATGTATATATGGACTACAAATATAATGAGCCCCCCTCCCCTCCCTTCTCCATAACTGAATTAATAGGCAATTGAATTGTTTCAACAAAATAATTTTATTTGACCTTTTTTGTCTCAGATTTTCAGTTTTTTATTTATAAAAAAATTGGAAAATTTTGAATATTCATTCTAATCAACCGAGGAATTTCCAAAAATAACCCAAATTTATTAAAATAAAAAATAAAAACTATTTTTTAAATTAATGTATTCACTAAATGGCAAAAGATTATGGAAAGCGCATATGCCGTGATATGCCCTAATAGTTTAAAATATGCATTTGCATAGAATCCGAGCTCTCTACTATTACTTGAGTAATTATTTTTTAAAGAATTAAAGTTTTTGAAACCTTAAACATTTTCTTCAATTAAAAAAAAATCGCTGTCTTGGTGTTTATTTTTTCCCCTTTAATTCATTTATAATTATCAGTTGTTTCCCTTAAAAATAGGGAAAAAGTGAATAGTTTACTGGTTAAGGGCACAATTAGTCTAAAATAATTAAGGAGAGTTTTCAATTCTCTTGTATATTCAAACTTTCTCCTTTGACTAATTACACAGAAGGCAGGAAAAGGTCTCAATATAATTGGACAAAATTAAATGAAATAATTTGTCAATAGAAAGGGTTTTAAGGACGCAATTGGACATGGGGAGACTCTCCCCTGGGAGGAAAGAGGGATATTACTGACAAAATGAAAAGTCATTCGACGTCAGTCATTGAACCACCCACACCCTCATCCCAAATAGCGCCCTTATCAACCAACCCAGCCAGGGCTTGTTTTATACCCTTTAACAATTAGACCGCGCATGAAGTTAATTTATCCTTGCATAAATAAATAGGGAGCATAATAGCGAGAAAATACTGTCAAGAAATTCATGCAAGAATTCGTCCTTCCCCTTCCTAAGTATATAGTATATATATACTCTTACTACCTTAAACACTTAAAGCTTCGACATCGATAAAATAGTCTTCTTTATTGCCGCCTGTTGGATGTAAGATTGAATTTGTTTCGTGCCGAATTCCATTAGATGTCTAACTCAAGACGTTAAAAGAAGGTATATATATATATATAAATAAAGGCTGTTTCTGATAATTGTTTGCGAGGCTAAATATCTAAGTTCATTTTAATGATAAATAGGATCGGCGAAAAGATATGAACAAAAAAATATTTTTTAGAAAACGCCCTAAAAATAAAATTAATGGGATTTATTAAAAATAAAAGTGTGAGGCGGTCAACGAACATTTTATTTTATTTTATTTTTCTTAAGACTCAGAGTTTTTATTTTAATTATTCAAATCCTATATATTCAAATATTTTTTGAAAAAATTATTTTATGTTAGTGCATTTTTAAATACAAGCATTTAATAATGCCTGAGATGCTTCTTAATTTTTTACTATCGTCCATATGTGACCTGGTCCAACTAAATCTGTTATTCATTTTGTCTTTAGTCATCGAAGGATTGAAAGATTATTAACTCATAAACTTAATTTATTTAATACTAAATTTAATATTGAAATAAAGTCGGGAAGGGAATCTATGACCCTGGATCATAAAACAAGAGGCTTGTCTCTGATCTAAGAGATAGAGCCGTGGAAATTACTTAATATATTAATCGGAATTTGAATTGATGATGGATAAATGGAATGTTTAACATTCCTATAAAGCAAGGGGTTAATTTAACCAAATAATATTTTTATCAGTACTTTTTTTAATTATTATTCTAATAATCTATCACATGTATAAATTAATAAATATATGAAAAACAATACTCGGCAGAACGTTTTTAATTAGCTATGAGTTTGTCTAAGTTGATCATAAACCAAGCCTATTTAAACAGTTATTAATAATTGATTCATAAAATATCATATAATGTAGGGTTGGAGAATAAAGTGATTGCATTAAGCTCTTACGTATAAAAAGAGAAGTTTTAATAATTAATTAATATTCAAAGGCCAAAACATCAAAAGGTGATCTTAATATAATCTCTTTTTTATCACGAAACATTTTGTAAAAAATAATTTTTTTTTTAATGAAAAATAAATTTTAATTCTTATTATAAAATTTTAAATACCTTTATATATATTCCTCAATGATTTAAAGTACATATAATATAGACACGTTTTAAGGGAAACAAATAACATAATTTTGAGATTTTCCTGGATTTATGATAATTATTTCCATTAGTAGTGGTGTTTTAGTTTTATTTATTGTGAGGATTTATTAACAGCACTAATCAAGGGATACTTTAGGTGAGTAACCATGATTTTTGAAAAAAAAATGGTAAAGTACCAATTCCAGTTGCCTGAAATAGTCCAAAAGTTGATACAGATTCGAGTTAGCTAAAATATACGTATGTAAAATTTGGTTGATGTATATTAAAGCGCGCTTGAGTTATCCTGTTAACGAACATAATATATACATACATACAGGCAGAAGACATAAATTGAAAAATGGTATTTTTGGACTCAATGAGGTCAAAGACAATAAAAAATCAAATGTTTCTTTTCCTATTCTACGTATAGGGAAAATAAAAATGAATGAAATTAAAAGGAGATAAAAAATTTCTAAAAAAAAAAGCTTCATAAAGTGATATGTTTATAATAAAACAACCTAGAATTGCGTTTGAATGGTTATATTCTCAAAAGGGTTATAAAAAATTCATAGTGTTTAGTATTTATAAAAAAAAATGCTAGTGGAAGTTTCTAATTGGATTGAAACATTAAAAAAATAATATTCTACACCATAAAAACATAAATAGCAATTACTTTCCATAAACATTTCAAAACCAGAAAGTTACTACCAAAATGAAATTGAAAAATGGACTTCAAAGTCTTTTAGAACAAATTAGATACAAGTGTTTCAAAAATCCTACATATTTCTTGCACCCTGATTTTTTTTCTTTTGTCTTTAAGCATCGGAGACCATAAGATTCAAGATAAATTGTAGATTATTATTATTATTTTCGAAACCTGTTTTTTTCTATATTTATCTAAATTAAGTGATAGTCAATATAATTTAAATAAATTTTAAGGGGAAGCGAATCTCGGATCTTTATATTCAAAATCATGAAGCAAGGGAGAAGGGTACCGCCTAAATATTATTTGAAATTTTTATAATTAATAAAAATCAAAAGATATAAAATAATGTTACTATTAGAAGAAGGGCGAAGTTTCATTAAGAAAATGCAGACAAAACAAAGACTCTTTCGATCTAAGATTCCTGTCAACGTTTCGGGCTTTAAGCTTCAACCTTATTTGGCTCCCATTTTATAAAATAAATTACAGTCGGATAGAGAAAATTTGTTACTTGCATTGGTTGTTATCTCCTTGTCTTTTTCTATTATAAAAATATAATTTATTCTAATATGCCCAATGGTTGTAATCTAGGTCCTCACGACGGGTGATGCTTAGTACCTTAATATTACTATTTATAGTCCGGCCGATTTCCACAAAATCTATCCCCACTTTAAAATAGAGAAGAGCAAACAAAATCCCTTCTATTACCTCGCCAACCAATCACCATACCTCTGTTCTATTTTACATGCGTTTTTGTCTCTATGAGTGAGAGAAGCCCCCGCCCATGACTTTTTCCCTGCCTCGAAAACTCTGACTATAACCAAACGTCATGTTAAAAAGAAGTGGAGAGCTAAAAGGAGGAGAGAAGCTAAAATAAGGGCCTAACATCCAGCAAATTTTAAAACAATAATCTATATATGATAGGAAAAGAATGTTAGTCGGGCCGACTTTGGAATTTCAGATGTAGAGAGAGTCATGGACAGAGCCTTGTCCTGTCCCAGGAACAAAGAAACATATGATAGAGAGTGAAATAATATTTCAGGAAATCCGAGATCGGCCAGAATATAAATAAAATAAATTTTTGTTATTTAATTCAATTAATTACTCTGATTTAGTCGAATTTAAAAAATCCAAATTTTAAAAAAGAAAAAATCAAATAACTTAATTGATAAAAAATTCTGAGCCTGGGTTTCTTAAAATAGAAATCCTGCTGTCATGTAAATTGCCAATTTCCCATTTTTTTTTTATTTAAATTTAGAAAGTGGTCTAATTGATTAATTAGCTATGTGTTTTATAATCCATTACTTAATTAATTATTTTGTTAGTTTTTCTTTTTTTTATCTATTCCAACTCCTAGTTTCATTTATATTTTTTTTTTACTTTTTTTTTTTTTTTTAATACAAATAAATTCGCTTGTTGACTATTTTGTAAATATACAAGTGACCCAGAGGCCAAAACGAACACTAAACTTACTTGAATTTATATTTTTTGTATTATTTAGATTAAACAACAAATTTGTGATGTAATCTTGTTTAAATTTACTTTAACCCTTGTAGCCTTTTCATTATTTAACCCCCAACCATGACTTTCCCACGCAAGCACAGTAAGAGAGAAGAGAGATGAGAGAACCTAGTTAACAACCACGATATTAGAGGAGGTTATTTTAGCGGGCAAAGATTTCAGTCGTCCTCTGATCGATAAGGGCGGGAGTGGGTGACTGTTGCTTCTGCATCTATTTAGTCCTCCTCCTTGGGGCGAGAAACCAAAGGAAATAAGGAAGGAACAGGAAGTGGGTGGGTGGGGTTAATGGACCAACCGTGCTGCCGATTATCCGATAAGAAGGAAATTGACTGCACTGAACGTGTGGCCCCCGAAGAGTTTGTAGAGAAGATAGAGTGGTCTGGCGGGTCGCAGGTGTAGGAGTGCATCTCGGATGGTTTATTGCATCCCTGGAAAATTAGTTTAATTTAAGAGAATTTATCAACAAGAAGAGATGAATGAGAGGGGGAGGGGGGAGATACGTATCGTCAACTGTTTTAGAAAATACAAATTTATTCATTTCAGTGAATGAATTTTTAAAATAATATTCAAGCTACGCAAGGTTCCTATTAGAAATAGGAAAACCAGAATTATTATCAACTTCTCAACCTTTTAAATGTTGAAATGAAAATTTGTAATCGTATTTAGGCCAATGGATGTTGATAAAAAATAAATAAATAAAAAAAAAAAAAGCAATCAACAAATAGTTGAATTGTTTTTTTTGTTAAATATTTATAAAAGTCCTGAAAAAATCTGAAATCTGAAACGTCGAATTTATTTAATAAGCCTGAAAACTGATTTCAAGGATTTTAATATCTTCCATATTTTTTATATTTTTTGACTACTCTAACCATTTACAAATTACGTGTATGAATATTCATATTCTTGTTGGAAGGTAGGCAACCCAAATGACCAACTGACCAGTGCAATTTTTGATTAATTGCGCCATAAGTCCCTTACTTTAGGCAAGAGAAAGTTGTGCGATATACGGATGTTACATTTTTTTTTTAATAGTGTTGCTAAATTTGAACCAAAATCCTTAGACGTGCAATATGCAAATAATAATAACATTCTAGCCTTCAACTATTTATATATTTGTGATTTGAAGAATGCATAATGTGTGCCGAAAAAACTCAAAAGGGTAACAGAAAATGCAGTGCAGCCTGCTGCACTTTTATCATTAAAAAATAAGAAAATTCTAAAATTCTAACTCCAATTGAAATGACACCGGCAGGGAGTGGAAAAAACAAAATAGTAAATTTCAAATTAAGTTTAAGAGCCTGATATTTCGAAGACAATTTGCTTTAGTTGACCTTGTCTCTTGTGAGTTTTCTCTTTAATATATCATCTCTTTAATGATTTATTTTTAACAAAATATATTATTTAATACCTATTAAATTATATTTTAAAAAAAGTTAATTTTTATGGTTATTACCTTTTCATGTTTATTCTTGATTTTATTTATTTTTTAACAATGAAGTTAATTTAAATAAATATCAAAGTATTAATATTTTTCCTAGTAAATATATTATCTCATCATCAGCATTTCACGGAATAAAATCTCATCATTATTTTCATGAAAAAGGGGAAGCTTAGAGATTTTAGGCGAAGGAAAGAGAAAGAACATCAAAAATTAATAATTAATAAAAATTAATAAAAATAATAAATTCTAAATATAAATAGAGGGATATCCCTCCCCCCTTAAGCTAATCTACCCCAACGCTCAAAGAATGCTTTTCTATAATCTATTAAATCAATTTTAAGGATATATAGTAGTTTGGCTCTGAAGATGGTCCATTAGAGGACCGAAACGTCAGCTCGTGTCAGTTTTAAATAAAGAAATATATCATAGCTGCTTGGCTCATTATAAAAACTTTCTACAGCTATGCTCCTCCTTTAAATAAATAAAATAAAAATGTATCCAAATAATATGTTATAACTAGAATATTTACAAACTGGTGGTGCATTTTTATTTGAAAAATCTTATTTGAATTTTTTTTTTTGTCTTTTCGGCATATGAGGCCATAGTGACTCTAAACAATATTATATTATATACGATACAAATTACACAAGCATTTATTTATAGCAATTGATATCCAATTATAAATTAATTTTCATTGGATAGCCTGGGATTCGAACTCATCTCCTCATTAGTTGATCTTTGTTAGGGTTACCTATTTACAGGCGTACTTAACATTTTTTGTTTATAAATAAATATAGATATTATAGAATAATAAAATGGCAAGTAAAAATATAATAATAAAAGTATATGAGGGTTTTCTAACACTACTTGAATAAAAAACATTTATTTATGCAATTCATTATTTATTACTTTAATTGAGAGTGTGTGAGGAATAAATAAATGTTCTCCGAATATACTAGCGTGCCTCTAAATAGAAATATCAATTTGATTGATAAAACCTCTTGTAATTTATTTATTTTTAGTGTATTGTTAAGTAATAATTCAATTTCATTGGAATTTTTTTTTAAATAGATTTGGTATTTATTTAATTTTTTTCCACTGGAGTTTTATCTATCGATTTCATCATAAACTCGATCATAAAAAATTTATGAACATGATTTTGATATAAATATATTGTACCCAAATATGTTGGTTTGTTTTCATAATTCATTTTTATTTTTACACACCGGTAGAGTTAGATTGAAAAAGGGATAGGAGGGGGCAGGCTTTTGTTAATTTTTAAACTCACAACATGAATGAAATAATTTATTTTCTAGGTCATTCATAAAAAAATTTTTTCAATTTTATATCCTAAAGAAAGTAGAAAGAGTTCGTCAAAATCGATTTGTGGAATGGAAGCATCTGATCAGAGGATTGGATCAGCAACAGTGTTCGAAATTTATATATAAAAAAAAAAAAGCACAACTATAGGCACTCACTCTCTTAACGTATTAACTAAGTTTACTTGATTAGGACATTTTCTTAAAATTAAAATGAGAATGAAATTTGATATTTAAAGTGAAGAGATTGAGATCCTTTTAATAGTCCTTAAGGAAAAACATGCAGTGTCTCTCTTTAATGGCGGAAAGAAGAGAGAGAGGGAGGTCCTAAAAAGCAAGAACTAAGAGTGAATTTTAAAGAGATACTTCAATGTAGAGTGGGAAAAGTTGATGAAGACTGAGGACAACTTTTCAAACGAAGAATATCAATAGAAAAACCTTGAATGAGGCACAACTTAAAACAATAAAGAATAATAAAATATAGACTCTGTTCGTCTTTTGTTGCACTAATTTTGAACACGATGTTTATATGGAGAACAGAGAGGGGGGGAGGGAGAAGAAATGCCAAACTTAACTCGAGCAACTCGTCGCTTTTCTCATATTCACCAGATGTACGTCCTTGAGTGAAAATTTAGAAACACAAATTAAATTTTACTTTTTTTTAATTTTAATTCATAAGGAGTAGAAATAGAGAAGGAAGTGATGCTTCTGAAATATATTATTTATATTTTATTTTATTTATTGATATTATTGGTAATTGAAAATTATATAAACCGAATTTTTTTATTAATTTGAATTAAGGTAATTGCTATTGGAAATTTGAACAGCTATGAAAAAAAAATCTACCTAAAGTATGTTTGTTCAAGATGAGTGACGTGAGACCAACCTTCTAGAACAAAAGGACGAATTTTGAAAGGAACGAAAATTTACAAAAAAAAAAAAGTACAAAGTCTGTCTTGTTTATTTGTTAAAATTTTTTGTAATTAGGTTATTGCTGAATAAAATTTTGAAAACTATTTATTTTCTCGACATTTAATTTTTATTTAACTCCAAAAAAAAACAAAAACAAACTGAAAGTTCGAATTTTTAATTTAAAAATAGTAAACTAAGTTGCAATACTTTTCTTACTTTTTCATCATTACCTTCCTCTGGAAATGAGTTGGGGACACTCTTCAAATCTATCAAGTATGCAAGTCAAAGCTTGTTAATAGGTTATGTTATTTATTTGGGATCCGATTCACTTCAAATTTTAATACCTTCTGAGGCACTCCTACGGCTATAAAGTTGGTAAGTCTAGTCCTTTTCCGATAAGTGGTTTCAGAAATATAAGACAAAATAAGAGCTTCACACACATACACATATATATATATAAGCACATTCAGATTTTTTGAATATTTAGCGTTCTTTTGGCTTTAAACGTAAAGATATTTTTTAAAATTGGGGAGTTTAATGTTCATAATACTTTCTTCTTTCTACTATAATATTAATATATAATAGTGCAAGAAAGTGAAAGGAAAAAATGATGAAAAAACCTAGTAACTTAGTTCTAATTAGATTTTTAAAAAGAATTATCAAATGAAAAATTGTAAGAACTCAAAGACTTTTTGTCAGCAAAAAAATCCTAAACGGACAAAGACAACGAGTCATAAAGAATTTGACCTCTTAATAACAAGGAATAGTTTTGCCCAGTACTTATACTTATTGCTAAATATATTATTTATGTATTTTACATAAAGAAATTTACGATGATCGTTTCAATGAAAGTCCGAAGTTGAAATGTTCAAATGTTTAATTTTTTTTATAAAAAATTTTTGAATAAAAAGCATCATGAATTATTTCCGACATTTATTAGATGAAATGATGCAATAATTAATAAAGTTTGAACATTTTTTTTTTTTTTTTACTGAATAACAAAAAAAAAAAAAGTCATTAATGAAGGTGAATTTGGGAGAGGGTTATTGAGTATAATTAATCAAGACAATCGAGAGGGTGAGAATGAAATTCTGTTTAGGCAAAGTTTAGATTGTTTCTCGGGGAAAACGATGACAAGTTGCCAAGGGACTCAGAGAGGGAAGCTCATCTGATGGTGAAAGGTGCAGAGTGGATGTCTGCACCAAACAAAATGGAAAAGAAAGGGATTAAGAGGCAAAGAGCGGAAACGAAAACGCTAACGAAACTGCGGATATCGACGCCGACTTTAAGGCGTCCAAACGTACCCCTTGAAGACTCCCCACCCTGAGGGCGGATTCCATTTCAGCATCGTTTACGATGAGGGTGATGATGAGGCCATCACAGCACTTAAGCCATATCAAGCTCTCTATCTAAGAAATACTTTTATGCAAATGTCTTAAACCATGAGAGACAACTAAATGAATTTGTGGACGAGGCCTTATTTATTAAAACTTACTAAATTACAGAATATATAAACAAAAATTTTATTCAACTCTATTTATTATTGATTCAATATTTATTCTTGAGAGAGGAGAGCATTTTTGCGTTAGTGTGAAATAAAATTTCCTTCTTTCCTTCTATGACTAAACTAATAACTATATATGTGGCAATATTAGGGCGATCCAGCGAACCATAATAAAAAATTTTTCTGCAAAAGAATTATTTGATCTTTATTCAACATTCTTAAATTTTTTAAAGTCTTTTTAGGCATCTGAGGCCAATTGGACTCTGTCCATATTTATCTAAATTAACTGGTAGCCAATATAATTTAAATAAATTTTTGTCGCACCGTACGGGAAGCGAACCACTGACCTTTGGTGAACTTGGACCTCTAGCTCTGCACAAAGGCGGAGGGTATATAATCATATATTAATATGTATATTTCTTTTGTAGCTGAATGGTTTCTGACTAAGGACCCAAAAATAAATTTAAAAAAAAAATTAAATTTTAATTAATTATATTGCTTTTTTTTTTATTAATGCCTAACATTGCTCTAAATAAACTTGTGTATAAAAGTTTAACACAATTGAATAATTATTTTTTGGGTTAACGCACACTATGCACAAATATATTCTGCAAATTCCAAAAATGAACTGAAAGGACCTGAAGATAGTTCAGTTTTTATTTTTATTTTTTTTTATTTTGTGGTTACATTAACTTCACCTCCCTAGCTTCGGTTGGTTGGCCAAATTAAAAAGTATTTTAAAAATTATTTAATTTTCTTCAAATTTTTCGTATTATTGCAAACCTTTGAGCATATAAAAAGTTATTGATATGGCATTTTATTTTTAACTTTACCAACCAACCGAAGGCTACGAAAATGTATTTTTAATTTAGTACTTACAGATATCAAATCCCGTTTTGTGTTTAGATATAATTAATTTTAAAATATTTATTAAATATGAATGTTTTAATTCAATTTAAAAAAAGTTCATCCGGTTCACAATCTTTGCTCTAAAATATATTAAATAGTATTACTAATTTGATAAAAACATAAATACTGGAAAATATTTTTTTATTTTTGCTCTGGAATTTTCTTTTTCGTTTTGAAAAAATTTCTCGGTAATATTGATAGTATTTATTTTTTAAATAATGTAGGAAAATATACTAATTTAATATCAATTATTAATAAATACCGTGTCACTCATCTCTCTTCTCCCTCAACCCCAAAGTCAAAGACGATATAAATATTAATAACATGAAATTTCAATAAAACAAAAAAATAAAATACATGAAAATAAAATAAAAAGTTTAAATGGAATTTGTATTTAGAACTATTTCCCAAAAAATAAAAACTAACTGAAAAGAGACTATAAGATTAACCCCTAATAAGAACCTTGCAACGAAATTGAATAAGTTCTTTTATTTTTCTTTGTAGTGAGATCCATGATTACTTCGACACTAAACAAGAATAAAGTTTCTTAAAATAAAATAAAAAATTTCGAATTTCATCAAATATATTCAATAAGACAATAAATACTTGAGTAAAATAATAAGGAATTTTTCGACAAAGACAAATTAAAAAATAAATTTATTTTACTAACGTTTTGCACCTTCCCATCTTCAGCTTTATACTTTGTTTTTTACACTCAGAAGACGTGAGATGTTAAGCTCGAAAACGTTAAGAAAATAATTTTTTCCTCTGGCCGAAGGGCTATTTTATTTAAATTTATTTTTTTTTTTTTGCTTTCATATTTAATTTTTTAATATTTATTTTAATTAGGCTTTTAATTTTTACTTAGTAAAATTAGGATATTAATATTTTTTATTCAAGTCAGGACTTGTTATGCCCTATGAGAGTAATAAAAAATAATTTGAATGAATATCTATGTTAAATATATTCAGGACATTTAAGATATTTATTTAAGAGAGTGAAAAATCCCTCTAAATGTAGGTTTCGGGGCCCCTTTTTTTTTTTTTTTATTAATTCTTGTTGATTATCCCAGGCTCTCATACTTCCCTGGGGGTTGGCATGAAGCCATCCACCCTTCATTCCCCCCCAAAGGGGAGAAAGCAAAAAATCTAATTCTTGTTAAGAGATGTGGCTATGATGTACACTTTGAGAGGGAAAATGGAGATGGCAACTAAAGCAGGAACCGAGTACAATAAAACTCATAAACAAGACGTTTCGGCCTAAGTATATTGGGCCATCCTCAGTTATAGGGAATTATACATTGTGAATTTTTAATAAAAACGAACTCGGTTTGTCAATAATAAGATCAACAGCATTTAAATATTTACGAGATAGCGCCCAAGACTCAGAGACAAAAAAAAAAAATCCCTATTAAATGCTGTGACAACCGAGTTTAATCACACGTTAATTTTTACCTGGGGCATCCTGCTATTGCCATCTCCAACTTCCTTCAAAAAAAAATCTAATTATTTTCAAATATATATTGCATTTCATTTTATTTTATGAGAATCTTGATTGGTTTGTTTGAGGTGGCCTTAAATCATAGGGGGGGGGAGGGATGAATATGAATATTATATATATAAATTACATTAAAGCTGGACACGCCCCTGATACATGATGATATGAAAACAATTTAGGAATTTAAAAAATAATTTTTTGATGGGGGGGGGGGGGGGGTTTTTTGAACACAGAAAGAGACTAAAATGAAAAAGCAGTAAAAGGATAACAGAACAAGTGATTGAACAAAAAAAGAGCACCTTGCAAGAGACTGAATTTTAAGAAAAGTG
>JAAAKE020099855.1:0-18671 GCA_010014785.2 Anisolabis maritima
AGTAACAATGTTAGATTATTATTTTTTTATATAAATATATAAAAAAAATTATTAATATGCGATAGCATAATACATTTTTGTATAAATTATTGCTGTATTTAACCTACCTATTTATAGAGAAAAATAATATAATTATTTAGATAAATTCTATTCAAGTAGTATCTATCAATGTATATTTATTTTATTAGTATATTAAACTGAATTATAAAATATCTTTTGTTCTGACATGCCTTTAAATTTCCTTCGAACTAATTATTTATAATTAACTAACTTTATTATAGCATCAAAAGGTGAGTGAACTCTTAGTCATCTCGAATAACTTTTTTAGATTTAATAATAATAATAATAAGAAGAAGAAGAAGAAGAAATTATAATATTAATACATTTGAATAAATACGATTAACGCCGTTTTAATTATAGTGATTCTTGATTTATGACAGTTTATAATTTAATACCAAAATTCCATTTGTTGCTTTCCAAATTTACCTTCAAAAAATGGAAGAAATGTTTAGATATTCTGAATCCCGATTATCGGGATCGATTTTTGAAGCATTTTATATATTGTATATTTGGCAACAATAACCACGTTAATCCTGTATATCAGGATATTTTCAACAAACGAGATGAGTTTCTCTTCGTTGCCATAACAAATGCACTTAAAAGTCCAGATTAAATTAAATATGAAAAAACTAAAGTCCATGCAGAAGCAAAATTTTTACATATTAAATTTTTTATAATAAAATTCGGAGTAAATTATTTGGAATTTATTGTTTGAATAAATATATGTTTTATTAAATAATAATTTATATATTATATATCATATATTGGTTTACCAACATATAATTAATATTAATTAACTCATATCTAAGAAAAAATGTGTCGGGAATCATATAAAGTACCTCAGTTTGCACCCGACCTTGCTAACTAGATTTATTTATTTATTTTGATTCCAATCTTGCCTTTGACCTTTTTGGTCTTCAGGCTATACATATTTTGTATTTAGATTTTTTCTTTTTTCTTTTTTATAACGAATTACAAAAAAAAATTCATTATATCGAAATATAACTTGTAATATATACACTATTTAACATTTATTTATTTTATTTTACTTTTCCCGTTTCGTTCTCTTTCTTTCTTTTTACATCTGGAATTCTAGCTCTATGCCTTTTCTAATCCCTTTTTCCTACCTCTTGATTCTTTCAGACTTTGTCCATTTTTCGACTTCCCTAACTAGTCCTGGTTCTCCCCATCTCTCCCACCTTTGTTTAAACTGTGCCACCCAAATTGTTTCTGTCTTATTTTTTGTTTCTTAAACACTCTCTTGGCAATCTATCCTTCCAGGATACTTAAAATTATTTGCTGACTCTTTTTGTTTGACAGATGACCATTTTAATTCTTCCTGTTTCCATTCTCCAGATGTAATTTGGGGTGTTTCTTGCGAGTCCCAGTATTAACTTATAGTATTCACCTTGAACTCTTTCAATCTCTTCCCTCTCCTGCCATCCCCATATTTCCACACCGTATATTGAAATGGACTCAATAAAGAATTCGAATAAATAGGTCCACCTCCTAAAATCCACAATTTTGCTTCTCTTCAATAAGCTCCAAGTCGAATAGATAACTTTTTTTGCCTTTCTTATTTGTTCATTGATATGCTCCCTGTGGTTGTTTCTTTCATTAAATATATATCCTGAATATTTGTATTTATCTACCTGTTCCACTCTCTTGTCTTTCAATTTCCATACTTCTTCTTCCCTTCTTCTAAATCTCATTACTTTAGGTTTTTCTATATTAATTGTGGTGCAGAAGTTAATAAGCTCGGACGCAAACTGGGCGACTCGAGTTCGATCCTAGGCTGTTTGAAAATTAAGTTAATAAATATTAATTAGTATATTTTTTTTTTAATTTTTAATTTAGTTATTAACCTGGGAATCAATATAATCTAGCCGCGTTTTTAATTGGTATTTTCAAAATTTAGTAAAAAAGCAATATATTTTTTATGATAATTTAATAATACATACATCAATTTACTTTTCAAACTAGGTACGTCTTCATAAATATTTTTCTCGAGGGCAATTTTATATATTAAAAAAGAAATAAGAAAAATTGCTTGAGATTTAGCTATAGCTTAACTTTATCTTTAAAATTAATATCAGATGCTAACATTAAGAAAATGAATATAGCTTTTATTTTATAAGAGCAGCTCCTAGGTCCAGAAACGGCACCACTAAATAGATACTTTAGTCCCTTCCTCTCATGAAGCTTCACCACTACTCGATTTTTTAATTTTATTATTTGAAATTTTTGTCTCCCCTCTGCGGACTTATATAATAAAATTTTCTAAATAATAATATGGTTCCTGAGCCAAATAAGGCTCACCTGTCATATTATCTAATATAACCCATGTCGGCATACCCATTGATTCTTTTGAACTCTGGAAGTGAATGGAAACCTCTGCCGTTAATATTTCAACCTACTTAGAAAAAATCTGGTGTGACAACGCACATCACACAACTTTTTCTTAACTAATGTAAGGAAAGGTGATTGGTGTGTTGCCACACCAGGTTTTTTGTGTTTTTTGCTCCCTAGGTAGCCACTTAATGCTAATTTAATATGAATTTAATCGATTTCTTTAAAGTAGTTTAAGAGAAAATTAAAAAAAAAAAAAAAAAAAACTAAAAAGGGAACATCAATAAAGTGGGCCCCAATCAATTTTGGGGGAAATAAGGGTTAATACATTTCAGAGATCATCTCATAAATAATTGATATATGAATTTTAATCAATTATTAGAAAGAATTTTGAGAAAATTGATAAAACTAAAAACGTGCTAGTACCCGTTGGCCGATTTTTTTCAAAAGCTTCAAGCTGCAAGCAACGATACAGGGCTAAAAAGTTATAAAATTTCAGCCTCGTAGGTTTTTGTGTTTTTGAAAAATCTGTTTACACACAGATAGACCATTTTGCGAGACCCAGGACACCTCAAAACGTGTATTTCCGTTGAAATATCAATATCAATTTTTTTAGCGATCGTAATACTTTCTCATTATATATTTCATATATAGATAAGTAAAAGTCAATATACAAAAAAATGAAAATAATTTTGGTAAAACCAGATATAAATTAAGATAAAAGTTTAAAAAAAGAGGATAAATTTAATAAAAAAAAATATATTTATTGGCTGGTGATTGGCTACATTGACATATCTGAAATAAACTAGTGTGAAAATTCATAAAACCTGCTTTTAGAGGCGTATCGAGGTGTGGGGCAAAAGGGGTCATTTGTCCTCCCCCCCCCCCCCCCCCACTTCCCCCGTCTCAAACCATCGGGTCCTCGATAGAAACAAAGTGAAATTTATTAAATTAATTTAAAATTTAATAATAAATTATATAATATACTAACTGCGCAGGTCGCCTTCGGCGTGCTACGCACCTAGGCATGGGACTTCGCACCCTGCATTCAGTGTCACCTATCTGGAAATTTTATTCCTATCTCCGCTTTTTGAAATAGTAAGAATCTGATTCTAAAGTAATATTCAGCTAGTCAAAAAATTTTTTTGTTAGACCATTAATTTTTTTAGTTTTAATTATTTGTCATTATGATCGTTAAATAAATAAAAGCAATTTTCGTGTCTAAAAACAAAGAAATCTTTAAAAATTTATTTTTAGTAAATAAAATAGGGAGTATTAATAATAAATAATATTTTATTAATAAATATCGCAAATAATATTAGTTAAAAAATAAATATATTAATACAGAAAATAACAAGCCTTGGCGGTTTGGTTGAGGGCTCCGTGGGGGAGTGGGTAGATTGTCGCCCTTCTCCACAGAAGATCGATGTTCACATCCCGGACATGATAAATTTTTTTATTAAATAGAAATATTTTATGTAAACAAATCCTCAAGTATGCCCTCAATTGGAACATTGGATCCCACCATAATAGAGCCCTCAGGTTACTCTACGAGGAGAAGGAGTTGCTGTGACAACCCGTTCTATAGAAGGGACGTAAAAAAGGATGGACTCTTCGCAAGGAAAACTGAGAGAATCCCACCTTAAACTAGGACATCCTCCCTAATATAAATTAGGTTGTTTGAAAGGGACCAGATGTAATTAGATTTAGGAGTAGTTAGTTATCTAGTAATGAATATAGGAGGAGGAGTTAGATTTAGGAAATAAAGTAACTTCACGGAGCCGATAGATGGTTACGGCCAGAAGTCGGTTGGGTTTAAGGTGTATGTCTACGTACACGAAAGCACCTCGGGTAAATAAACAGGAATTCCGGTAGGTGGCCCTATACGATCCAAATGAAATGAACAAGCCTTGGCCCTTTGTAAAAATAATTATAGAAGAAAGCAAAAATAAGACAATTTACTAAATTGGAAGTAAGATAAATGGCAAATCCAAATTCTGGACAAGGGAAAAGGGTTTGGAAACAATAAAATTACAAAAGAAAGATCAAATAAAATTGTCTTTAAAACTAAAGTGATTTTGCTAGACTGTCCCGCGTTTGAACTGTTCCCACATTGAGAATCGTCCCCCATTTATGATTTGTTCTTTTACAATACCACACTATTCTAAATTAGTCACTCCTTTTTATGTTAAAGCAATATACTAACTAGTAAAAATAAGTTTTCCCAGTAAAATGAATGTTTAGACTTATTATATATTTATTTATTTAAATTTTATTTGCACATCCATAGGGTAGCCCTATTCTTTTCAAAGTTGTCAGGTTTTGGTAGGCACATTGTTACTAGATGTGCTACCGGGGCGGAGGCTCTTACTTCTCACTCACTTAAACCCATTTTTGGGTGAAACATATCATTATCTTACTAATACTTTGAAAAAAAAAAAAAAAAAAAATTTTAATGCATTTCGCATTCCTCCTTAGAATATGTGGTCACTTTATTTAAGACTATATAATATATTTACTTTTGAGAAAAAGTTTGACATTCCATGATATTGAAATTAGTGGCATTTAGAATTATACATTAAAATTTTTTTTTATTTTTAATCAATGAAGATGAAACATTTTCTATGTTAAATATTTATTTATTTAATTGAAAAAATAATAAATATAAGCGGGTTAGTGAGAGGAAAGTAGATTCATCGTATGCCATGGCGAGGACCACAGCAAAAGGAACCACCTCGCCTAAAATATAAAAGACAATGCCATCATGGACCAGCCCTAATATTCTCAAATTACGACCAGGGTGGTTATTTATTATTTAAAAAAATATATATTTATTTATTAAATTGCCTAATTGTGTTCGCTTGTTGCCTCATGATATATAATTATTTAATATATGGAAATCCACTCGGATTTAATATCTAATTTAAATTCAAAGCTTCATTAGTAAGTTAAATCCCGATAAGGCGTGTCAGCCACTTATTACTAATAGAAAAATTCAAAATAAAATATTCCAGCATGGTTTTGGAGGTATTATTAAATTAATAATAACAAAAGTAGACTCATCTGACAGAAAGCAATTTTTTCCAGAGTTTATGACTATATTCCGATATTTTTATCACAGATAAATTTCGAATAATAAAAGAACATATTACTTTACATTAATTTAATTAGGGAATAATATTAAAGGTAACAACGTTGTTGACATTATCACGGTTGTATCTTCATAGAGGGAATGAAAATGGAATAATTTGACTGGCTGACTCATTTCTTGAAATTTATTTAGTAGTTTTAAAGATGATTGAAGCAGAATGGGCCAACCTGGAATCAAACTGAGACACCCACCAGGAACGAGATGTGAATTATGTCAGAACAAGAATCACGCGATGGGAACCCACACCTTTTCTGACGAAAATCCGAGAGCCGTCACCAGGCTGTCTCAAAAAGAAGACCAATTATCTAGCTTTGCAAAAAAAACAACCATAAATTTCAGGACCAAGAAACAATTAGGCGATATACCCTCCACCCATGAGAAGGTTCTACCCGAAAAGCGCCGACACTTCAGAAGCTGCAAGTTATTCCTTGACAGGTAGGAATGGGCAACCACGTTGCCAAATTAGCAATGCCTGGAGGCCAAAACATTTAGACTCATTTTCCACCCTCTCATAAAAGATAATAAATTTATAAAATCCTTAAGATATAAATGTAAATTGATTCTTTCTCTTATCTATATATGAAATATATAGTTAGAAAATATTGCCATCTCAAAAAAAATCGATGTCGAGATTTCAACGAAAATAGACGTTTTGAGGTCCTCTGTGCCAAAAAAAAAAATGAATCTCGTAAAATAGTCTGTCTGTTTTTGTCTCTGAACAAGGTTTCTCAAGCGTAAAAACGTATGAGACTGAAATTTTATATTTAAGCTAGGTAACCTCATCACATGCCCCTCAAAGTTTTTCAATAAAATCAGCAAAAGAGTACTAATAATTTTAAGATATACTCTTTTTCGTTTTTTGATTTTCTCTTATATTACCCTAACAATATTGATTAAAATAGATGTACGTAAAATAAATTAGATAATCTTTAAGATGTATTAATCGTTTTAAAATTGTATGGGGCCCTCAATTTAGGATTTTAATTATTCCATAGAAAAAAAGGTAGGAAGACCCGTTGCCATGGTAACAAAGTTAAAATATAAATATTTTTTATCCATATGTGAGATTTAATTCCCGATTTAATTTATTATTTGTTTTTTTATAATTAATAATTGATTAATACAAACGAAAAATCTTTAAATATAAAATAAATAAAATTGTGAACCAGTTACAAAAGAGGTTTGATGTAAAAAATCCAGTGGGCCAGCATACCACACAATATTCCTTAACTTAGGGAAGAAAAAATTATGTGATATGCGTTTAGTCTCTCCAGGTTATTATTATAAATCTTGTTTCGACAGGTTCAGGAAGTAGAGGAAGTTTTTGGCTCCTTATAGATTCACATGTGAGCTAAACTCTAAAAATACCTGAAAATTTAAATTCTTCGTTAAATCTTTAATTTAAAAAAAGTTTATAGAAAATATCATTATTTACCTTTGTCATTGTTACTATTATTTTGTTCACAACTAGGCACTGTATGCCTAGTGTTTTAGAAACGTGATATAAAATATGAATAATGCAAGTAACATGAAACATGTTGGAATAAAAATTTGTCACTATTTTTGCTACTACTTTCATATATTCAATATTTGAGTTTGATATAAATTTGATTGGTTGTGTTAGAGAATGGTTCCTGACCTTTGTGGACCTATCACGTGAGACTCATCTAAACACATTTTTTGTATATTTTTAAGTCATACATTTTTAATATTGTAATTTTAATATCAAATAAAATTTAAAACCGAAACTAAATTTATTTGATTGGGGAGTCGAGGAAGACGACAGCTACCAACAAAATTAAGCATTAAAACGTTTAACAACATTCGATCACCTGCTTCGATTCTCTTTGTTGTGCACATGTCCCTCACCTCTCTAAAAAACTTTTATATTTATCATCGGACGCATGTCCACTAAAATATCACGTAAGCGAAAATGCAAATTATTTATTAATTATATAAGTTAAAATAAAACTTTGCGTGCATGTATATTCTAGATTGTTTCACTGAGAATGGCAGACCTCATGCTGCCAAATATTTGTCGAATAAAGTGATGTAGAGTGAACCTGTGAAAGGCGGCTGTTTTTTTTTCTTTTCTCCGAACCTTTACAAAATTCATCTGCCCAGCATGGCCTTATCTTTAGTTATACTGGTATATATATATATTTTTTTTATAAATATATTTTGTTTTGAAATTAGATTAAATGAATAAAAAGGATTACTAACTGGCTCTTACAAAAATAAAATAAAATAAAAATTGATAAATTTTTTGATAATATTTCTTTTAATAATAATGATAATTTAGCGAGGGTAATCGACAAAAAAAATAATAAAGAGTACGAGCTAATGATTGGTGCCAAAGGTGAGTGAGACCCTTATCTGAGGAGATATAAGGAGTTGGTGATGACGATGACTTGCTCGCCTCGATGTTGGTCGGGACGCGTAAGTCGTTGAGATGTCCGGCGAGTAAGATATGTCAGGCCCCGCAACCGTCATGTGCGTGGCAAGGATCAATGCCAAGTGGATGCCATAGGTCGAAAAGTGTCAGAGAATCGATCCGTCGCAAGAGAGAATCCGAAAGCAAAGTGCAGAATGTAGAATATAATAAATAAGAAGGCAACAGAATAGCAAATGAATTTTGGGATATATAAATGTCTGCATCAGTGAGGAGCGACATAGTTTCCCGGAATTCAAAAGAAAGGGGGGGGGGGGGGTTCGGCTCTTCCGGCCACTCAGCTCACACATTTCACATCAATTTTTGAATTTTTTTGTAGTTGGATCAGCTTATCTTGCTTTACCCAGTTAACAATTCGTTTTATCGGCTTTCTCGATGAATAAAACGTTCTTTCCAAAGAAGAGATTGTTTTTTGAATATAATTTATTAAGAACACATAATTAAACTTTAATCATTTCCTTTAATCCATCATCATCATCATCGACTCTCACTCATATAAATTGAAATTATTAAATAAAAATTTCCTATGTCAAAAGAATAAATTAAAAAATAAATAAATAAGTAAACAAAAATAAATATTTAAAGATGGATGGGAAAGTAATAGATCATTATTATTTGTTTCCCTTGTCTTTGGCTTAAACTTTTAGCGGAAGCATCTATAATCAATATTTATAAAATTATCAACGACTGCGAAATGATTAAAGAAAACTTTATGAATAAGAGATTATCTTAAATTTTCTGTTAAAAAAGCTAGAAGTTCGTCATTTTAGGATAAATAATTAAATAATGTCTCCTGTTATTGTTATATTATTATAATTTTACAATTTAAATTATTTTTAAACTATTGTTTTTAATGGGTTTTTTATTACCTTAAAATTTTTTTTTTTATCCGGCTTTTGTTTTTTTTTTTTTTTTTTTTTTTTTTTTTTTTTTTGGGGGGGGCACAAAAATCTTGCACTCGGGCGGCATAAACACTTAGAACAGCCCTATTTGGAAAGAGTTGATGGCAACTCGGCCAACGCTCTGCAGCTTACCGCGTATTAGTGTAATCCTAGCGTTGGACAAATTCAATGGAAACAATCAAGAATATGCGTATGTGCAAAGTCGCGTCCTGCAAATCCGCCCTCGGCAAATTTTTACTGTAATATGCTAATTTGTCAGATAATATTTTTATAAAAAATTATCTTTACTAAAAATAGCAGATATTCCTAATCAAAACTAAAAATAATATAAATAATTCTTAATGAAATATTACTACCATTACAAAAAATACATTTCTATTCATAATATTCAAATGTTTTGATAAAGAGGCATATTCTTGTAATTTTTAAAACTAAAAACACTTCGCCTTTGGCTTAAACATTTTAATTAAAAAATTATTGGGATTAAAAATAACTTTAAAAAAAAAGTATTAACAATAAATAAGAAAAAATTAATACAATATTATCTTTTATTCATTATTGGTCTTACTGGTTCGTTAGAAAACTAGACACCAAAGATAGATAGACAGAGAAGAAATTTTCTACAATGAAAAATGGATAATTCAAGGCAGTTTCGTTATAGATTTTTTTTTTTAATAATCTCAGAGAATAAAAAAAAACCTTAGGGAAAAATGTCTTACAAATTAAAAAAAAATATTTCATTTTGTGAGATGGATGGTGATATAAAACAAATACTCAAAACTTTCAAAATTGACAAAAGTTGAAAGAGTTATTTTGCGCTCTCTACTCATGTTATTCACTCACTTCTTGTTTACACAGCGTCATTATAGAGAAGAAACATTAGTAGACTAATAGTGAGGTAAACCGAGAGGGCGAGTCACAATACCGATCTTTCAATTGAACTCACTCACTCTACTCTAACGTATACTCTACGCTCTTTAGAGCGGCCTATCTCATATTTCATATTTCTAGGATGTATGGTATGTTAGTTTTGTTTAAGAATGATGAGAAAATCTTTCAAATTCGTTGTCTATTTTTAATTAAATTCTCAAGTCCAGATTTAGTCCTACTTTCCTTGTCTTTCCTGAGCATTGTCTTTAATAATTAAATACATTGTCATTTCAACCATAGGGTCGGGCTTTCACTACTTGAATGTTTCCTTTAACATTTCATTAATCACTATGAACGATAAACGTCTTCAGAATAATCTAAAATTGATATTTTTTTAAATCTAAACTCTATTGATTTTAATCTAGGAATAACACTTAAATTTTAAGTCAAATGTTGTATAGATTTTTGGTCCTGAAAACTTAACCAATCTCACGTAAGGTCTGTTATGTTTCACAACAAGATTCAACAACTTCCATATCTTACCTAGATTCCTCTTTCTCTTTTTTTCTTTCTTTATCACTCCTTTTACATAGCCACACCAATACATAAGACTTATCTCTTTTTTCTATTTTATATTTATCGTTTCCACACTTTTTGATTTGATTATTTCTTTTTTTATTTTTTAATTTTTTCAGTACATTCCATTTTATATTAATCTCTTATTCCTATAAATTTCATCAAGGTGAAGAAAATTTTTATTAACCTAATACTAATAAATTTGAAAATCTTCAGTGTGATATCAAAGTTACAAAATACAGCCATACACGGTTAACGCTACGTCTGATAACGAAGCTTTGAGATAAGCAAGTAATTTCAAATCCCATTTAACAGAAAATCTTTTTAATTATTAATAATGAGTTGCGTATGCTTTTGATTGTTCTTGTTCAAAAAAGAAAAAAATATTTCTTTTTCTTTATGAGGGAATGAAAAAGAAGTATCGCTTAGCAAAGTATATAGTTTCTTGGAAACATCCTATTCATTAATTGAGGTAGTCACTTATAGGCTATTTGTAATTATGCCCAAAGATGTCAAAAATTATCATTTGTAATGTACATCGATGTATATATACATTCATTGTTGTATAATATGCAGAATTACATGCACTTAGATATTGTTGTATAATATACAGAATACTTATGATAACTTTTGGCATAATTACAAATAGCCTAAATAATAATGTAATGTAATAATAAATAAATAATGGACGAATATATTTTGTCCGAAACGTCTCCGTAGGGCATGTAATGTTTAAATTTAAATTTTAAATTGAAAATTACCAAGTTACAATCATGTTAAAAAAAATTACATTTGTAACATTTCCTGGAAACAATCGAGCTGTGACACTATTAAAACGCCTTCATTGGAACTAAAAATCGATAAACATATCTTTTAAACAAGCAGAAACGAATATCATACTAAAAATGTGTAATAATTAAATAACCTCTAAAATTAAAAAAAGAGTACATCAGTAAAATAGCCCCAAACAATTTTAAGACGGATAAGGTTTAATATATTTCAGAGATCATCTAATAAAATAATGATATATTTATATAAATTTTTAATCAAAATCGTTAGAGAGAATTTTGTGAAAATCGAAAAAAAAGTACATCAGTATAGTACTAGTACTTTTTGGCCGATTTTATTCAAAAGCTTTGAGGTGCAGGCGATGAAGGTACCTAAGTTAATTAGAAAGTTTCAACTTGGTAGATTTTTCCGTTTATTGGAAATCTTGTTCACACACAGACTGACAAACACAAATACAGACTCACTCATTTTTTTAGACTCAGGTGACCTAATGACGTGTATTTCCGTTGAAATCTCGAAATCAATTTTTTTGGGATCTCAATACTTTCTCACTAAATATTCATATACAGGTGAATCGAGATATAAATTCAACTTTAAAGAATTATCAAAATTAGGGGTATAAATTGTGAAAAGGAAATAATGTCAAAAAAAGTCAATTAATAAAATTGTAAATAGCCATAATAAACATCACTCCATCACCGTCTGAATGGAAAGTCCCACGAGCCGTTTGCCTTGCCGTATTTTGTTAGGCCCAAAATGAGCAAATGTCTGTGGTCAAGTGTGAGAATTTCCTTAATGTGATGCCGTTTCTTTTAATTTAGACCTAGCCTTGTATATTTCATTTTTATTAAATTAGAAGTGAATTTTTTAATATAGGGCGAGAATGACCCTCTCCCTCTGTCGGTGTATCATCCTTAGGACGACCTAGCCGATGAAATAGATCACTATCAAAAAAATTAAATTTAATGTTTGTGGCGAGAGATTCCCATTCACTCTCGTCTAACAATATACTTGGAATCTTATCTCAGTTTATAAAGTTTTTTAGTCTTATTCACTCTTGAGCTTGTCAAATCCATTGCTGTCATTTTTTGACCCTCTTTGACAACTTCAGCTGAAGTACCTCGACGATCGTTTACTGGTTCATTAAATCATAAAAGTCCCCTCCGGGACTTCAGTACTGGTTCGTCATCATAAAGACTTTCTTGAATGCCACCGTCTGTCCACTACTGCTTTGAATAATGTATCAATCAAAATTAGTACACTCATATCAGGATCATTAATTGGTCATGATAATATAATTATTACATTATATGCTCCTATTATATTTTGCATTATTATAGTTAATAATTGTAGAATTCGATACTTAATACTATTCCTGATATATAATTTCCCAATTAGTGTTTTAAATTTTTTTAGCGTTAAAGGAGAAAAAAGTAAAAAAAAGTATTTTATTAAAGGGAAAAGACGTCTCTTAATCTTCCGAATTAGTAATAATATTTACTAAATAGCTGTTAGATTTAACCCTTGAATTTCCTCTAAGCAATGTGTCGCTTAACGTTTTAACGATTAACAAGATCCCGTTCCTGTTCAAGAAAGCCATAAATCACGGTGGGACGTCGTGGCTGCCGGCGGCGAGGAATGACCACGGCTCTAGCAATGGATAATGTAGGTCAGGAGCCGATGAGCCGGAGTCGAAGCAAGGACCCCAGGACTGGGTACCCGGAGGTACTAGACCGCCGCTGTGGGAAAGGCCAGCCAGGGAGCTTCTCAAACTTGGACACTCCTCCCACACGGAGCATAAGATATAGCATAAAGCCTTCTCTCGGAAGCACTCGCGAACCTCGAACCTACAACCTCTCAGTCCAGACAACTAACCGACTGACTGCTCTATACCCTTTTCTTTCTACATGTCTAAGAAAAAAAAAAAAAAAAACAAAACAAATTGTACACTTCTAATGTCGAGGTGGTGTTGAATTTGAATGGACAGTTGAATTGAACAGAATTTTAATTTATAAAATTTCAAGAAACCTATGATTTTAAATGTATCCAAAGCCTTTTTCGGTTATTTTTAATGAGAAAAAAAATTACCTTGATATAATAAATATACTTAATTAATTTTTCAACATATTTTTATTGATAACGGTTTGAAAATGGGTGCCATTGAAACAAATGTATAATAATTTATGTTCATTATGTAAAATTACTTGAGCATTATACGACTAAAGATGAGCAAATAAACTTTGTATCTGCATATTTGTCTTTCATTAAGCATTTATTTGCTGCAATTTCCTTCCCCCTTGAATCAAAGGTATAAAGGAAATTATTTATAAATATCCAAACTCAAATGTTCTCTTGTGATGAGTATGTAAGGATTTCTTCTATATCAATCTTTTCTGGCAGAGATCTGACCATGCATCGGACCATCTGATCTTTTTTTTCAGTAACATTTTTTTAGTTAAGTGCTTAGTCAGTTATTAATAAATATAAAATGAAATCTTGTGATTATTCTCTCGATAATTCAAATCACAAGAGTTTGTCTGAAGCTAATTATAATCCATGTTTTCCCTTTATCGCATACATCAGTCTCGAGTTAATCTTGCTTGGAGTCCCTGACGGAAAATTTCATTTTTCTAGAATTAGACTGAATGTATAATTACAAATTTTAGTCATGAAATTTTATTGAATATTAAAGTAATAACATAATACATAAATAACTATGTTTAGTATATATGATGAACTGGGGAACTTTGTCATTGGAAACCCTTAAAATACTGGACATTCACTTCAACCCGGCCAGCCTCCCCCCTTAATAAGCTCGTAAAAACTGCGTTTCCCAATTTAACCGTTACTTAATTTCATAAATTTATAATATAAATATACTTATATAAATAGATATGGCTAAAAGTATTGAGCACTCTTAATATATTAAAATAATACCAGATGTTTAGAGGCGGGATGAAATAAAAAACTATACATAGAGAATTTTTCGTTATAATAAACGTTTATTGAAAATAATGTGCACTCCTCACTACTTACTTTACTCTTGCAGGAGGTAGCTCGTTAAATATGGTTTTAATTTTACCAACTGAGAAACAATGGAAAAAAGTGATTTTTTAAATTTTAAATTTTGCACATTTTCCTTATATATATTAGTATGTGATCCAGTAGTCTTGAGCCGTTGAAGAGTATATTGCACAATTCGGCGCAATAATTTTCGAAATTTGCTCTTGGGACATGCTTTGTTCTTTGAGAAGTTTTTTTTACCGGTTGTTGTAAAATGAGTTCACTTTTTTTAGGCATAATCTTAGTAAAATGACTAAATTATAAAATGAAATAAAAAATTTAAGAAAAGAAGTCTAGTGTTCCCAAGCGAAGATTGTAAGCTAACTACATTGTAAGAATAAGCTTCTAAGTCAAAAATTAAGTTTTCAGATGTTTTATCACAAACAATAAAATCTATATTGGTGTTCTTTTCACTTTTAAGTTGCCGACAAACGAATAATAAACAACAGAAAATCTTCAACAAAATAGTTTTTGTGTTTTTGTAATAATTTAAGGGTGCTCAATAATTTTGGCCATGGATGTATATTAAAAATAATTTCATAAGTTTGGTAATAAAGAAGACTAGCCAAATTTAATAAATAACTAAGTTAATTTTTCCTTCTATTACCTATATCTACTATTATTAAATGAGCTAATCTTGTATATATCTATATACGGTATCTATTCCATACTATATATCTAAGTATGTATGTATGAGTGAATGAATGATTGTTTATTTATTCTGCTCTGAGTCTATTTGACTCTTTGAGCATTTTACAGTTACAATTTATAATTTTTGTTACAATGGTCTCTCTTTTTTCTGGGATCAGAATTATACAGTAAAAATTAAAATTGAATCACAAGATTTTTGATTAATTTAATTAATAGATAATTATAAGATTGTTAATACTTTCCAACTATGCATAATTCCTTATGTTATTGTTCTAAAATATTATTCTAACTTGTCCGCCATAAATTTGGGGAGTTCCGTCCTAAACTCGCTCGTTTCTTTCGATTCTCTATCTATCGGAATATCGGGAATTTAATTCCAAAATTTAATTGCCGATATTAAGAAGGAGTCAGAATATGTTTCTTTTTTAAGACTTAGAACACTTGAATCTACGGCCTGCAACCGTAGAGAACAATTCCTGCCCGAATGAACAGAGCGAAACTCCTCCAACAAGTATTTCGGTCTTATGACGCTCAACAATTCGAAAGTGAACAATGCCTCTCTTCTCCTTTCCAACCTCAGCCAGTTCAATTTTGTATAATAAGGGGTGATGTGTATATCCAGAGGAGCGCCAAATACAAACCACACACACGCGTTTAATGCCCTGTCTAACTTTTTGTCCTGTTCTTTAGTGTGGTTATTGTAAACAAGATAACAGTAATCGAAAGAGGACATTATTAAAGAGTTGACTACTGAGTTTACTCTGACTACCTATATATCTGATAGATTGTTGATATATTTAGAACTACCATATATTATTGCCGTAGTCTTATTCTCGTTGATCTTTAGTATGTTAGACTGGGCCCACTCACATATTGCGTTTATATCCTGATTGAGTCGTTCTAGTTTATGGTTTATATCATTTGGGGAAGATGATATGTAAATTTGTAAGTCATCTGCGAAAAGATAGTATCTCGAGTAGGTAAACGTTTGCCCCCAGGTCGGAAATAAATAGGGGGAAAAAAAACAGAGGCCCCAAAATCAACCCTTGGACCAATCCGGATCTTATTGATAAGTTTTTCGATTGTCTTCCTTTTCCACCAGCTGCCTTCTATTGGATAAATAGGAAGCTATCCACCCAAGAACTGCCCCTGGCAATTTAAACTTCTCATGTTTTACTTAGAGAATGTTGTGGTCAACCATATCTAATGACTTGGTAAAATAGAAAATACCAAAACAATAATTTCCCTCTTATCGATACTTTTTTTTATATCATTCGTGATCCTTAAAAGGGCTGTCGGTGTACTGTGAGAAGGGCAATATTCCTTTTAATATGGATCTAATAGAGCGTTTGCTTCTAAATATCGGGGTTTTTCTAGGTAAAGGTTCATAAATATTAGAACATGGGCTGAGAGGAAAGACACATGAGACTGTCCCCTTGATATTATTTTGTCATTTATAGGGTTGTTGACGGCTATCAAGTCAAGCCATGTTTGTGAAGTGGGCTGCATTCACTGTGAGAATGGTCCTAGGGAATGAAAAAGATTAGTTATGTAGTTTTGTCTAGAAAATCGGAGCTAAAATTGAAGTTAAATCCTCCCATGATAATGGCATTTCAATATTCAATATGAGTAAAAATCCGGCATGACTAAACGCACATCACACAACTCTTTCTCTTACCTAAGTTAAGGAAAGCTGAGTGATGAAAGAGAAAGAGAAGTGTTGGAAGTTAGTAACTTATAATTAATTTTCTAAAGAAAATAATTTTTCGGAAGGAGCAAAGAGATTCCTGGAAGTGATCTATGACAAATTGGTGCTCAGATATAAGCCTGCCCTGGTAAGATGGAAAATAATTGACATTCAAAAATAAAAATAAAAAATTTATATATATATTAATATACATGTTTTTGTCTGTACTCAAGGATTCCTTCCCACTTGCCGATCACAAATATACGAATCTAAAACTGGCAGAATTTTTGCTGTTTTCATTTATTTTCAATATACTTCAGGTTGTCAGAAACTTTTTGTTCTTTTCTGGGAATAATGAGATAATGAAAAGATCGGCAAACTTTTTTGGACAGCGGGTCACTTTCAAAAGAAATACATACCAATATTATGTAAGAGCTTTAATATATTTTTATTTAAAAACAAATATGAATATATTTAAGGGTCAATATAAAAGAAAACAATTAGGTAACAAAAAATTTTATTTATAGTAGCAATTTTGTTAAAATTTTATAAAAGCATCGATAGCATACAATATTAAAAAGATATTGGCGTGTCCTGCACTGCGTATGGAGTGCACGTATTTCTAAAATATTAGGGGAGTGCACTTGAGTAGGTGCACAGCACGCTTACCTTTAGCAGAACGCTACCTAATTCGTTATACTTTGTAATATTTTGGGGTGTATGCGTAAGCAGAACAAATTATAAAATATTTGATGTGACTAAATGCACATCACACAACTTTCTCTTGCCTAAGATAAGGAGAGCTGAGTGATGTGCTGTCACACCAGAATTTAGGCGTCAGGCCCCCTAAGTAGCCTTTCTCTAATTCAGAGCTTTACTCCCGCCCTTTACCGGGACTATGGCATATGATCTAAGTTACTCCCGCCGTTTACCTAAATAACGACAAATGACTACATCAATACAGTGGCCTCAGATCAATTTTCGGGTTAATATATTCAAAGATCATCTAATAAATAATTGATATATGAATTTTAATCAAAATCCTTAGACTAAATTTTGAAAAAATTAAAAAAAAAAATCTAAAAAAGTACATCATTAAAGTTCAAGAATTCATTGGCCGATTTTATTGAAAAGCTTCGGGCTTTATGCAACTAGGATACCTAACTTAAATATGAAATTTCAGCATCGAACGTTTTTTCGTTTTTGAGAAATCTTGTTCAAAGACACACAGACAGACGATTTTTTGAAACCCCTTTTTTTAGACACAGGGAACCTTAATTATTTTGGCAACCAGATTAATTTCTCACTATATATTTCATTTTTAAAAAAGAGAAAATAAAAAATATATAATTGATTGGTAAGTTGCATGAAAGCCCATGGCGGACCGCAGGTTGCCGACTCCTGAGTTAATGAAATGAATATTATAAACTAGGGCTTCGAACTGAAAGTGAACCAAAAACCGAAATAACCGGAACGAAACGAAAAAAATATTGGTTTATTTCGGTTTTCAAAATTATACATGTTCAAACCTAAACACGCGCGTTAACACAATCTTACTCTCCACTTGAGCTGTAGTTGTTTCTCTATTTGCGAATTCTCACACAATAAAAATAAATTTATATAAAATTGCAATGGTGGTTTAGGAGCTCCAGCAACACAAGTTAGAATTGAAAGGGCCACCTCTTGTTTAAAGTTTATTCTGCGAGACAACAGAAATAGTTTAAATGAAAATACATTGGAGGATATTTTAATAATTAGAGGTAATTTTCATGTTTTTTAATTGTAAATAAATATACACAAGCATCCTGTGTACTTCAACCGTGAGTATACCACTTTGATTCGTTTACATATATTATCTTATTATTATATTATTACTTATTAATATATAAATATATATATATATATAGGTTTTCGGTTTATTTCCAAGTGATTGATTTTTTAATTTTTCAAATGTTTTTATTTTTATTAAAAATTTAATAAATATATTAATACAATCATGTATAATATATATATGTGGAATAATGTTTTCCCGGGTTGGTCCGCGTCCGGAAAACATTATTCCACATACAACCAACCGCGGAAACCTTCCAGAACATATATATATATATATCATGTATAATA
>JAAAKE020099866.1:0-18669 GCA_010014785.2 Anisolabis maritima
AAAAAAAAATTGAAAACTAAATGTACGCTGCCCGAGAAATTTGAAAAGTCGCCTTATTTTTTGAACAGACCTCATATATATATATAGAGAGAGAGAGAGACAAGTTTAAATTTAAAATTTAAGTTTAAATGATCTAAGATGCTGAAGACTTAAAAAAACTTATTTGTTTAATCATTTTATTTCGCTCTCCCCTTATTCTCTTTCTTTAAAAAAATAAAGATTAATTACCTGAAGTGAATTCATGATAATGCTCTTTATCACGCTTCTTTAAATCATTTCCACATTGTGGGTCATAAACTTGCATGTGACGTAAATGATTTTTACACAGTTTAGCTATTGCAGATTCTATTTCTCTTTTAAAAAAAAAGAATAATTGATTAATTGAAATGAATGCATGTGGAAATTTTATTTTTAATCTGATTAATCACTGACAAAATCTTTGTTCTCTCAAAGGACATTGAACTACTTTAAGCCCACTGAAATCGCCTCTTTCTTAAAAGAGAGTCTTACTTTAATAACAAACAACTCAAAAAAAAAATTGAAATAAAACGTCGAAATGAAGTAGGACAAGAAGAAAACCAGCAGGATTAATAAAATAGCACAAACATTTAAAGCGAACTATTATAATATAATTAATAACTACTATAGTAAATACAATTGTTAAATAATTATTTATTTAATTAATAACATTTAGTTATTATTAGTTAAATAATATAATAGTTTATGTATTTTAATTCCATAAATAAACTATTTATGGGATCGTTGCTAGGATTCCATATCCATATGATCATGTCTCGAAAGCTGAGAGGGAAACAGTGAAACTAACACAGGTGGGCAAGACAGACTTAATTTACTGACCAGTGTGAAAGATTCATGATGAAATTTAAACAGAGACAGAATGAAAAGAAATACTCTTTACTTGAGTCCATCCTCTTGTCGGGTGCAGATCGTAGAGAATCCAACAAGTAGCCGATTAACTGTCCAATTCTCAGACTGTATCGGTGTAGGATTAAAAGATACGACTACTCCGTATTCTTCAGCTACTCGCCCTAAAACATATCTTGTCATCCACAAGTCATCAGGTGCCATTATTCCTTCATTGTGTCCTATCTGGATCGTCCACTAAAAAAATTAATAAAAATTTATATAGCTCACACGCAAGAACAGTTCTAAACCAAAATGATGAGACATTATTCGATATAAGACATTAGTGGCTGGTCATTCGTAATCAAGGTAACACTCCTTTTTTATTTGATTGCTTTTACGTTGAGAGTGCATCGAAGGCGAACTGGTCAACCTATTTTCAATTTGCCTTTCAAAGGTGCATGCTTCAGACAAGTTTCTGAAGCTATCAGGGCATGCCTAAGAGCAGATCGGAGCCTCAAAGGAACACAAACCCCGTTAAAGTAACTCGCAGTCTTGATCCATTTTATATTTTTTGTTTATCATTGAGATTCATTGGAATTTGGTGACATATTTAATTACTAGGCACAGAAGGCAATCAAACCTCTCTAGAAACCCCCCCTCATACCGGAGGCCAAAATTCAGTGATTGAATGTCTAAAGGATCCTCATTTATTCCAAAATTTATACAAAAGAACCAGATGAAAGGCTTGTGAGCATTTAGAACAGGGGTGTAAGAAAGAACCATGTCAGATGATATTATGACAATAAACAATCACATTACATGACTTTTTTTCTCTCAATTTGACTTAAAAAGAATCATACGGAAAGATGGTTAGTTTTCGATATTGGGCCTAGAGAATCATGTTTATATAAAAAATTCTTCTAATTGGGGGGCGAATGGGTAGTTTATTTTAATAAATAATTTCACTTAAACTTACTTTTCCAGGATAATGGCCAGCAATACATCCTCGGAAATCAATTCCAGCGTAGAGAGAAGAACGGAAGACAACTTCAATGATATCACGTGCCATCGCTTTATCCCCACCTACTGCAGCAAAATAACTGCCCTCCGGCGCTGGATACCCGTCAGCATAGGGCCAGCCATACGGCCTTTTATTCATGTCCAACAGAGTGAAATCTTGCTCAAACCCAAAGAAAGGATCGTGCTCCACGACACATTCCAAAGCTTCGGAGAGACATCGCCGAAAGTTGGTTTCTAGAATTCAAACCATTTAGAAAGAAAGGTATTGTAATCACATGATGCATGTCACTCTGTGGAGACATATAGATGAAATTTGGTTCAATTCCCCTGGTGGAGGAGATACTGATCATTTTATTTCTTCCCTTAAGACGTCTTGGTTTTGTGTAGGGGGTCATTTTGATCAATTTTTTTTTCTAATAATGGCCAGCAAAGTGAGAGAAATATTACATCAATATAATATAATAAGTTTTATTATTATATAATAAAAATAGTTGGTATAGATTGAATTCTATAGTTAGAAAAAAAAATTTCCTGAAAATCCAAGAGAAGCTATTCAAGGGAACCTTTCCTCAAATGGGTATCAGTACCCCAACTGATATTAACTACAGATGAAAGATGTCTCAAAATATTTTTCTTATTTTTAACGGATAAAATATTTTTTATGGTATAATAGAAATGGGAAAATGCTGAAATAAAGATGAAAATTTTTTAGAAACATTCAAATCATGTTTGGAATTCATTTTTTCAATTATTTTGAAATTTATTAAAATAAATTTCAAACATCAGTAACGTGGCCTGAATTTTTGTCTTGTGTGGCCATTATAGTTGTTTTTCATTATTATTATTATTATTATTATTATTAAATTAAGTGGTGTTTATTAGAAATTTCAGTTAAATTTATTATTTCTGTTTTTCATGTTTTTTTATTTATTGAAATTTTGCGCTGATCTTTGCAATTTTCCTTTGGCTTTTGATGATACCCCTCCTTCTCCTCAATACGCCAGTGTCTATGAAAAAGGTATTTTACAAGTTGTGGCCCTTTTGGCGCTTCATAAAAATATATGTGACTCCAAAAACAAAAAGGTTGAGTATGGCTGATTTATGGTCTATACCTTATTTTAAAAAAAACTTCTGTAATTATATGGAAAAAATTAGCAAAAACTTTGGCGGTTAATTGTAATGCCGGTATTTGTATTGTATGATATTTTTCTATTAGATCAAAAGTTTTCCTCTGTGATGAAACAGTTATGATTATTGATTTAGGAGTTCTTTTGAGTTGGGGGGCGGACGCTGGCTAGCGTGGTTAGCGTCCAACCCTGTTACTTGATTTCTGTAAATTTGTCATTAAAAGCGTAAATAAAATATTTTAATATAAAGGCCGTGCATTTATCATATCATATCTATGCAAAAAATCTCTCAAAATTATTGAAGTAAACATTTATTTTATTCATGTATTTAAAATTAAAATTATCAATTTTTTCAATAATTTTTAATAAAAATAAAAAAATTTTTAAATATAAACGTATTTTGTATTTTATAATTTGAATATTGCATTTTAAATATATTTGCAAGGGAATTTTTGTATTTTATATTCAAATATATTTTCTAGAAATTTTGAATTTGTATACTTTGTATTTCAAATACATGATGTTTTTGCCCAGTTGTGATTATTTATCATCCTTTAACAGATAGAAAAATCCTCAAAAAATTTAAAAGCACAAAATTTCATTTATTTGTCACCCAACTTTATTTTATTATTATTATTATTATTATTATTATTATTATTATTTTTGGGGTCCCGCACATATAATTTGCACCAAATATCTTTAAACGGCTACTGAGTCAACGTTCAAATAGAAAGTGGAAATATGGGAGTTTCTTTTTTTTCAGTTCGAAGTTTTTCTCGAAAAAGCAGAGAGGAACGGATAAGGATAAAAAGGCTAATATAAATGTTTAAAGGTATAGTTTTTTAAATAGCTTATTTTTTGCCCCTCTCTTCAAAACTGTAAAGTCCCACTCTCTCGGCAACCCTGATTAATTATATTTCAAAATGAGAGATGAGCCAACATATTTAATTTATATTTCCTTTTTTGCGCTTGTGTTTAATAGCTCCGAACTTTTAGAAGCATTTTAGAATGTACAAAATGATTGTTTTGACTGGGTATGTTTGGTGACTTCACTTTCGAAGTAGATATGCTGCCGTTTCATCTGAAATGGGCCTTTCTCTTGCCTCTTTTCCCCTAAATGTGCTTGTTTTAAGAGAGAGAGCGTATTATTACCTGCAGGTTCACCTGAGGGTTTATATGTTTCACAGAGAATAATTTTACAATTTCCCTTCGTCCTGAAAGGATCTTCGTACATTTGCACAGGCTTTAGAATGATATCGGCATCTTCACAAGGCGCCAAGTAGCAGGCACTTCCATCAATTTCAAAATTACTTATTTCATTTAAACATTTGGGTACAAAATGAAGAACGTTGTCTACATTTCGTAAGTATTCTCCTGTGCCATCGATCCAAACATAAATAACTTGCGTTTTACTCGTTGGAAGTGGAATGTCCATTAAACGGGCTGTAATATTTTTATCGATATATGAATTTGGTGAATATTGAAGTGCAATTTGACGAGAGGCAGATCTAAAACAAAATTTTAGAAATAGAGAAAAGTTAATAAAATTTTTAGAAATCAATTACTTGTGAAAATTTCGTAAAAATTGCAACTTTTTTGAAGAAACGATAAGATTTTTTGTGAATTTTAACAGAGATTTTGCCATTTTGTTTACCCAACCAGCCAAAAAAAAATCCAAATTAAACTAAAAAAATTCTAAATATTTTTATTTTCCATTGTTAGTACATTATTGAATTGCTTGCCACCTGTTCTATGATGAAAACAACAAATATGCCCCTGCCCTTTGGACCAGAGGTAGAGGTCACGCTTAACATTCTAAAGGTCAGTGGTTTACTTGCCGTTCTGAGCGACAAAAATTTATTTAATTTATATTGGCTACCAATTAATTTAAATAAATATAGACCGAGTCTAAATGGCCACAGATGCTGAAGAAGACAAAAAAATACCAAATTCTTCTCTTTC
Source organism: Anisolabis maritima (assembly GCA_010014785.2). NCBI lineage: Eukaryota > Metazoa > Arthropoda > Insecta > Dermaptera > Anisolabididae > Anisolabis > Anisolabis maritima. The sequence continues at coordinate 4,977 of JAAAKE020099866.1, forward strand.
TCTTTTTTTTATTAATTTTCCATTTTTGTCTTTAGCCCAAGACCATATAGCATATTAATATATAATTGTATAAAATATGGTATAGTTATATCATGTATATTTAAAAAAAAAGTATAACAAAAATAAAATGAATTTTTTTTTAATTTTATGTTTGACTATAGTAGCCCATACATTTCAATAACTTAGAAATTTATACGAATATAAAAAATAAATAAAAAATTAATACTAAATATAAAAAAGGTGTGTACATAAATCCAAAATTAATATATATATAGTGTAAAAAAAATAACAAAATATATGATAATACAATAACAATAATAATAATAAAATAAATCAATGATGCTATAATATTGGGTGTACAAATTGGTTCGGTTCGTTTTTTGTGTGTTCAAAAATGTATTTATTTCAAAACAAAATGAATGAACAGATCAATTAAAGTATTTTCCATCGCTGGCTACTACTTTCTCCCATCTCTCAGGCAATTTTCGAATTCCATCTCAAAAAAATGACTCATCTTTTGAGGGGATCCAAGTTTAGAGGCAATTTTCGATTTCTGCGAAAGAAGTGACCCGGTGACCTGCCAAATCGGGCTGCATCCTACGGAACAACCAGTAATCACCCGCCGTACTCTAAATAAAAGAGCGCAAAGCGCTTCAGATCATATAACCGAACGTAATATAAATTTCTAATTGGAGACAAATAACCACAAATTAAAAGCACATTTATTTTTTAGGAAAATAAAAATGTATTTAAGATAAATGATTGAGATGATTGTTTTGACTGGTCATATTCGGTGCCTCCAACAATTATCTTGCTCATTTATCTTTTTTTTCTATTTGAGTGAAATTTTCAAAAATGTTTGCCAAACGTCAAGTATGGATTTCATTTTTTAAAAATTTAATATGATAGAATTTATGGGTTGCTTGAGTAATATCGATATAATTATATTAGTGAATGTATTTCTTCTTATTCTATTCCATTTTATTGCAAAAAACCTAATTCCAATTATTAGAGTCAAGGCATTTTTGTAATCTTAGAAATTTTAACCCCACTTTAAAACGCCCTCAGCAAAAAGTTTCATCTTTCAAGGTTTCTCTCATCCAATCACAAGCAGAAAATATCCAGCGCTATTGTCCTGCTATAATTAGATCCTTTAAAGGTGGATGTTTACGCCCATCGCCATTTCCTTACCACACTTCGTATTTCATCCGTTCCAAGGATAACTCTATTGTAGACGGTTTCTCGTCTCGCACAAACAACAGATTTGCTCTTGTTTTCCTTTAAATGAATGGGTTACACTGATAAAAGTTTGCAAACGTTTATTCACGATCCGCATATCCATCAGACAAATATATGAGTTCTCAAACTGTTTCCGCACTTTCCCAAAGAAGCTATACTGCTAAACAAATTGTCGATTAGAAACAAAAGTTGTATTTGGTTATTATTTCGTTAAAACGCCTTATACCTTATCCAAACACTAAATCAGCTTTTCAGAAAAAATTGTTTATATATTTAGAGCATCGGATTAAATTAAATTTAAACTTTTTTCTTTGAACTCAACTTTTTATTCTATCCATAGGGAAGTAACAATTCAAAGGAGGCGGGTCTTCTGGCGCTAGCAAGCGATTCATTTTGCAACTAACTTGTTTTTCTTATAGCTATTTAATACTTCTCTTCTTTTCTATCTCTTATTGGATCTGATTTGTCACACCGACAAGATGAGGTGGAATATTGTAAATGTATTAAATATGTTTCATTTATTTCTATTAATATTTTTATCCAACATTTATTTCTCTCATGGATATTTTATAACAGTAGATGCACACGCCGAGGAATGTTTTTTTGATAAAGTTGAACAAGGAACAAAAATGGGTAAAGTTAATATATCTCCTTATTTTGACATAAAAATGTTAATTTTCCATTTATTATTTTTTTAAATTCAAATTATTTTAATAAATAATTAATTTTGGCCCATATTTAATTATAATATAAATTTTAAATATTGGAAAAAATATTTCATCTTTTCGATTTATTATTTGAATTCATATAAAATTTTGTAAAAACTAATGAAATTATCTATTTGGATAGATGAGAGAAAGAATGAAAAGATTAAAGAATATATTAAATAGAAAAAAGTTAGTAACTGCCCTTTTGATTACAACGTCTTTCGAATAGAACTATTTAGAAGGACTTTCGCATTCTCTCTCTCTCTTAACTAAAAAGACATGAATGTTCCGCAAACCAAATTTGAAATAAATCCTTTACTTATTAGCAGGTTTTATTTTCAATTATGTGTTATATTTCTGCAAAATAAGCTGAGTAATAAGGACCCTCCTCTTAGGAGATATTAATAGAATTATTTAATACTAATTCCATTCATTATTTTAAAACTTTTATTATCAAAAATACCACTAATAAATTTGTTTTTATTTTCAGGTTTAATGTTTGAAATCGCTGAGGGTGGATTTTTAGATATTGATGTGAAAATTGTTGGGCCAGATGGTCGAATTATTTACACGGTAATAATATATAATTTTATAATAGCTTTATTTATATACTTATAAATGATCTAGCACTCAAAGGACAAATAAATCAAGTTTATAAATTATCTTGTATTAGGGTGAGTTTATGTGCTGAAAAAGTAAAAACATTCTTGGCATACAACTGTTTATATTAAAGCAGCGAGTTTCATCACGCTTGGTAAGCAAGTAGCGTTTAGAAGTTAGATAATCGGCTCATGATTTTTCTTAGCTCTTGTCATTCATAAGAGTTTAAATATTAATTTTAAAAGTATCCGAAATATTTATAAATGTGATTAAATTCCTCAAACGTATGTCTTTCATATATATATATATTAGAGTTGGTACATTTGAGCACTTTCAATTAAATGTAATATCTGATTCAAAGTAGTTAGTCTTGAAACTAATTTAAGAAATAAATTATTTTTTATAATTATAAACTTATTAGCAGAACTTAGAAACCGTTAAAAAAGGTTTTGAAATTTTCTCGTTCCCTTTGGAGGGGGAGGGAGGTATAACAAGTCATTAAAAAAAGTAGGTGGCCAGAAATGAAAAAAGGTTGAGAAACACTCATTTAAATATTATTATTTCTTTATTTCTTTGAAAGAAGAAAATTGTTATAATTTTAATAGATGAATAGGCAGGTTCAGCTTTAAGGCAACCTTTGGATGCTCAATAAAAAACTCAAAGTTGACTCGTTTGGAACGAGGTGTACTAATTCATTTTCTTTCCAATTTGATCGGTGTATTTATGTCCATAGGTGGTCAGCTTTTATTTGAAATTCATATAACACTGTTTACATATAACAGCTACAATGTTGTTAATTTATAGTACAATTTCATTGGTGGGTGTTTTTTTGCAAACGTTTTGCCCGCAGTATTCCAGCCTTCATAAGGACCTGTTTTTATACATACCAAAAGGGGGTAATATATTATGAGAACTCATTACAATTTGCATTTCATTATCATCTCTACACCTTCATCATGATTGAAGGATAAATATTGTTTAAATTCACTCACATTTTAATCTCATTTACCAGTTCTCCTCAGGAAAAATGCACCTTAGCTGTCCTTTTCCTCTCATTCTTTCCTCAAACTCTTTCTCTTTTTAATAATTTTTAGTCATTGAATCTTTTTTTAGGGAGAACGAGAAACAAGTGGTAAATTTACTTTCTCAGCTGATATTCCTGGAGTCTATACTTATTGTTTTAGTAATCAAATGTCAACAATGACGCCAAAAGTTGTCATGTTTAATATGGAAATTGGAGAAGCGCCGAGCAAGGAAAAAGAAGCAACAGCAGGAGATTCAAGTAATTTTTTCTTTATTTTGAATATCCAAGGGGTTGTTAAATTTTTCCCTTACCTCTCGATCACTTATTTATCAAACATACTATAGGAGCAGGTATTCAAAGGTGGGCTCAATCCCCTCATCTCCCAAAACCGAAATAATATTAAAAAACCATTCCAATTTTTTAATATAATAATGAAAAAAAATAAACAAAACAAAAATAATAAGTTTAAATTTAATTTATACCAAGAACCAGTTGCAAAAAAATAAAAACCAACTCTAAAGATCATACAAGAAAAAAATTTTATTCATAATCCAACGTGCGCTTGATCCTTCCCACATCCAGGTTTTGGAATTTGTTGCCTCGCGAAGTGAAGTGGGCAAAACCAAGCCATTTACTATTTATAAAAGGGTTCTTTTTAATGAATTAATGGCCACGGAGGAGCATAGGTAATTTTTTTTATGAAACGGTAAATTTTGTAGGAGAAGAATGGAGATGGGTGAAGTCATCTTGCAGTTTTCAATGAAATTTTATATCGACACTCTCTGAGTTCGAGAAACATGATTTCGCAATTATTTCGATTAGGATAGAAACTGTAACGATAACAATAATATATAATATTTATGCTTAGCATACATCTTCTCTTCTTTTACTTTTTTTAATTAGAATATTTCTTTGGCATTATCACCTCCGGCCCACTTCTCTTGACCTTATTGGGAGAATATAAACTTCGGTTTCTTTTCTTTTCTTTTCTTCCCTCTGAAATTTTATTATTTTCCTCAAACAGAGTGGTTTTTTTCCTCAATTTTATTATTCGGAATAAAATACATTCTGTCTCCTTTTATTATTTATATTTATATTTAAATAAGAAGGTGGTTGATTCTTAAGTTTTTTTTATAATTCTTCTATGTTTTTTTCAAAACAAATTTTAAAATTCTTGCCTCTTCATACATTTATTTTTCTGATCAAAAAAATCCTTTTTAGTATTTCCTATCTTTGTAATCTTTAATCTTAAATTCGTTTACAAAATTCCAGGAAATAAATTGTTCTCTAAAATGGGTAGAGTGGTACTAATTTTTCTCCCCCATAAAAAGTTCAGATCCACATTTTAAGGGAGTACTCCTGTAAGCAAGTAAACCAAGATTCCAAAAAGTATCCTTCCTCAAAATATTCTTGATGTTTCAGAGAAATCATTACTCCTGGGGTTTCGAAGGATACTTGTTAATGCTTTGTACTAAAATCTTGTATAAATTTTTTAAATTCGTTAGATATAAACTGTGTACCGAAATCTGATCGTATTTCGTCAGGGATCCCAAATAAATAAAATAAGGATTTTAATTTTTAACAATATAACAAGATATTGTTTGTTTTAATTTTTTTACTATTAAAAATCTAGAATAATCGTAAATAACCAAATAATTAATATTTTTAAATTCTAGAATATCAATTCCATTCTTTTTTTTCCTATTAGCTAATTTAGTTTTAATTAAGTGTTCACACTTATTTTTTTGTATTCAATAAAAATCAGACAGTTGTTGCAAATATTTAGTGATTCTTCATATTAGGCCACCCTCCTCCAGTTTTAGCTCTCAATAAACACTTTTCTAACCCAATGATCTTAATATATTTTTTCAAGCATTTCTTTTTGAATGGTTTTAGGAATATAAATTTGATTTCCATCAAATGTAGACAGGACCGGTGCTTGTGAAATAATTTTTTTGATATTTTCAAAAGTTTTTGTCTGTACATCGTTCCAGAAAAAATTTCTTTCACTGTTCAAAAATTCACTAAGAGGTATCAACTTTTCTGCATTAGGAATAAATTTAAGGAGATAATTTGCCATTCCGAAAAATCTTCTTACCCTTTTAAATCTTTAGGAATTTCCATTTCTTGAATCTCCTTTACTTTTTCAGGATTGGACTTAATTGAATTTTTTGTAATTATATGTCCAAGAAATTTAACTTCAGTGTTAAATAAACATTTATCCGGATTTACCTTCAGAATCCAGTTTTTTTTTAACACTTTTTCAACTTCTCTATCAAGTTCTTTATTTTTTCCGAAAATAAGAATATCATCCATTTGATTAATGCACCCTTCGAATCCTTCCAAAATTCATTAATTGATGTTGATAATGTTCACGAGCACTTACTATTCCAACGGACATCCTGTTAAAATAAAAACGACCTATAGGAGTTATAAAAGTAATCAACTTGGCGCTATATCCAATTCCAAAGGAATTTGCCATTAACCTGAGCTTGCATCTAATTTTGTAAAGATGTGAGCATCTTTTAAACATAGCTAAATTTTCATCAGTAGATGGAAGAATGAATTTTTCCTTTAGAACATTCTTATTCCAATCGGTATAATCAATACTTATTCGTATTTTTCCATTGAGCTTCCGTGTACAAACCATCGGAACACACCAATAAGTTGGTTCACTAATACGAGTAATAACACCTTCATTTTCCATTCTAATCAATTCTTCTTTGACTTTTCCTTTAAGAGGAATAGAAATTCTTCTTAGAAGGGCAATAGCATATGGGCTAACATTCGGATCATTAAACTTCTTTTATCAATCCACGATTTCCAAAAAACTTTGAATATTCATTTCTATAATTTTTAATATAACTTTTATTGGAGACATTATTTATTAATTTAATGAAATTTAATGCTTGTATAGCAGGACGACCCAACAAACATTCATATCCACCTTCTATAACATAAATAATTTCTTTAGAGCTATTACGCTTATTTTAGATAACATTCGATTTTACCTATAATATTTAATGAAGAAGAGTCAGGCCCTCTTAATTTTTTCTTTCTTATCTTTAATTATTTGTAAAATGAAGATATTTTACAAAAAAATATCATAATGCCACAATGATGACACAAACATCTGCACCGGTGTCAAAACCTCCATAGGTTTATCATCCTCTAAATCTATTCTCCAAGGATTCTTACCATCAGAGAAAATAGAAACACAAGAGAAAGAATCCTCTCTCAGGTTTTGATTCATTTTTAACTTCTGCATTAGACTTTTTGCTTATGGAATTTCTACAAAACTTTGCAAAATGGCCCTTTTAAATTACATCTGCAAACAACGTGTCTTGCAGGACACTCTAAAAATATCTTTAGGACTGCCACATCGATGGCACTTATTAATTTATTTCTGGAATCTTTTACTATATCAATATTCTCAACTTTTTGACTTTTCTGACTTCTTTTATTACTAAGATTAACTTGCTTTTTAACATATTTTATATGTTTTGATCTCTCAATCACCTTATTTAAAAGTAAATTTTTATAATCTTTTTGAAATTCGCAAGATAAATATTTATCGGTGATTCTGATAATAATTGATCTTTTGAGAGCATTTTTTCAAAATTAACCCAAAACATGTATTAAACTTCTCTAGGACTAAAGAATAATCTACACCCGGGGGGGGGGAGGGGGTCCCCCCCATGGCCGAGAGTTTAAAGATAGTGACATTGTCAATAGTGATGAATTTAAAAGCCAAAGGGTGCGGATTAGGATCCCATGCAGTCTGATGAAAATTTATTTATATCAATTGGATACAAATTGTCTGGATAATTGTATAGTAATCTTGTATATTATATATCGTTTAAAAGTCTATATGACCTCAGATACCGAAGACAATTTTTTTTTTGTCTTTTCGGCATCTGGGGTAAAAAATGATTAATAAACATTTAACTATAACTATATAATAATTATTGGCCACGGGCTAAATATGGAATATAAAAAATTGATGGTATCATTCTTCATCTCTTGTGTGCTAATATACTATTGGAAAGAAAAAATATGTCTACACAAAAAATCTTAAGCACACCAGAGTATAAAGAATATTTTTTTAAAATTTCTTTCCTTTTTTAATAGATGATCGAAATAAACTCCAAGATATGATCACGCAACTCAGTTCAACATTAACCGGCGTTAAACATGAACAGGATTATATGCAAGTAGGTATTAAATAAGAATTTAAAAATATTTGACATATTTTTGGGACAAACTGCCCTCAAGTAAAAAGAAAATAGGAAGTGAGCCAATATCAGCTTAGATCAGAAAGACAAAGCACACCAAAAGTCAGAATTGATTCTCTTGTCTTTGTCCGGGGGTGGTCTCATTAATCAAACCACATATATTATTGGAAGAAAGAGGGTTATTGGGGAGAACATCAAAAACTACTATTGCTAGTCATACTCATTTATTATTAATTATTTATATCATTGATTTTGTCCACTCAAAAATATTTGAGATTTTTCATTTTTTTTTAAATCTCACATCTACAGACCTTTTGACCTGTTGTATCTGATTTTCTCTCATTGGCTCATCCAGCAATCCTCTTTCTCCCATTAGCAATTTAAGTTCTTCTTCTAGAGAGTTTCTTTTTGAGATTTTTTCTTCTTTCCTGCTTTTTTTTTTTTTATTTTTTATTTTAAAATGATAATTTTTTTTATTAATATATTTTAATTTTTAATATGAAATTCTAATAAATATTCTTTTATATTAATTAAGAAAAAAGGAGCAGATAATTTTTTTTTTACAAAATTGTAAGAAATCCCTTATAGCCTTCCTTTTCAAGTTCCTCGAAGTAGACCCAGGAATTAATTCGGCGGCTTGGGGCTGACCGGATCACACTATTTGCGCTATCTCCATGTAATATAATATTTTGGAGAAAAAGAAATGATTTCTTTCTTTAATTCGCGCCAAAGTGGAAGATTCTTATTCAAAGAGGAACTGACAAAATTAATATTAATCAATGATTTTAATTAATTAAATTTTCTTTTTAGGTTCGAGATCGAATTCATAGAGCTATTAATGAATCAACTAATAGCAGAGTTGTGATGTGGTCATTTTTTGAAGCTCTTGTTCTCGTTGCAATGACACTAGGACAAGTTTATTATTTAAAACGTTTCTTCGAGGTGCGAAGAGTTGTATGAGGTAATCATTTTAAAATTAACATTATTTAAGATCCGCCATTCTAAATGAAATTTAAGGATAGAAAGACTCGCTGGATTTCAAATAAGTAGTATAACGTATATAATATATTATTGCAAAAAAAGAAGGGAGAGGCTCTTGAAAGAGTTTGAAAAATTTCAAAGTAGAATGTTTAATTAATCTTTAATATTTCTAAACTTTTTTATGTTTATGTTAAAAGTTTTAATATTGAGACGCCCTGTCCCTTGGTGCAGAGGTAAAGGTCTGGCTTCATGTACCAAAAGTCAGTGGCTCACTTCCCGTCCTGAGCGACAAAAATTTATTTATATTGTCTACCAATTAGAATAAATAAATAAGGACGGAGTCTAAATGGCCATAGATGCCGAAAAAGACTTAAAAATAATAATAATATTGAGACAAAACTACAAACATTTGAAATTGAGATCTAATAAAGATCTGTATCTACAGTAAGTGCCCCTTCACACTAAAGGATATGACGTGGATCTGATTGGTGATAACGAAGCTTTCTTACCGGTACATCCAATCCCAATCAAGCCTTATCAAATCTTCAAGGGAGTTTCTAGCAGTGATGTAGAAGGCAACGGCGAAAACAAAAAAGTGCATTTTGTGGATTCACAAAAAGGGGAGATTTTGGTCTTTTTCAAAATTGATGCTAAGAAATTTTCCAATTTTTCGAATCGTTCAAATAAATATACCGCTGGAGTCACATTCATCATGACTGACAGAAGAAAATTCTCTCAAGCTGAGTCACTTAAAAGAGGGGGTTGGAAGCGAATTGTTTTAGATTCAGCGGGAAAACTTTAGCGCTGTTTTTCAATAGAAGGTACTAGGCTGAATCTTGGAAAATCGGATTCACGTTGATCTGATTCGTTTAATGTGAAGGGGACTTTAGAAAAAATTTTTAAATAAATGCTCATATCTCTTCTTACTCTTTCTTTCTTTTTCTACATTATTAACCTTTGGCATTCACTTTGCCGTTTTGGCCAATTTCTCCATTTAAAATTAAATAAAAAATGTTAAACTTCTTTACTCTCTCTAGCACTTTCTAATTAAATCTATTCTTCAATTTTCAGAAAAGAGAAGATTTAAGAAGCTTCAAATTTGTACATTTTCTTTTTTATTTATAATAAAAAATAAAAATTTCCAACAAAATATTTTCTTTATCCCATCCCCTTTCCATTTAAATAAAAAAAATTGAGAGTCGTTTTTATTTCCTTCAATCTTAAACGACCGAGGATTTAATAAAGAAGATATCAAATGAAAGGATTTATTTTATAATTTCTGAGATCATTTAGACCAGGATTGGAATTTTATTTAATCCCTTTGAGTTTTTCTTTTTCTTTAAATTAAATTGTTTTTTTTTAAGTCTTTCGGCATCTAAGACATTTAGACTATGTCCTTATTTATTTAGGTTTTTTCCCAGTGTGGATTCTCTTGTTTGGTGAGTTCAGATTTTTGATTATATTGTTTCTCGCACATTTCATACTAGAAAGGTTTTTGATAGTATATGGGATGTGAGTTTGGACTTTTGATTAAATTGTTTATTATATATATCACATTCAAAGAGTTTTTTCTCTGTACATATTCGGATATGTAGAGTATGGTTAGATTTTTGTTGTTGTGGTTAGATTTAAATTGTTTGTGACATATATCACAACATGACTGCCTTTAGTTAACTCACTTTATAAATTTATTTAATATATTAAAAAAATAAAAAAAGAAAAGAACTGAAATTAAGCTGTAAGGAAATCCATATAAGTAGCTGTTGGGGCAGTGAACTGGAGGCCACAGCATCACCACGAACGCTAATTAAAATTATATTTGACTAACATTTCCGTTCAATGCACTGATAAAGCTATTCAAATGTATGCTAATGCCACAGGTGCCAGTATTTGGGGATCCTCCCCCTTCCTTTTCTTATAAAGCCCCAGATGCAAACTTGGAAGTACCAACGCGGGTTTCTAGGAAGACCGAGGAAAGCACGGCCCGGTGGATGTCCCGGGACAGCTGCGAACACGGGCACTTGACCATCAGGTGTGAACACGATAACGGGAACATACTCGCTGATAGGCCAGTGAGTATCACACCTTCGCAGATAAGTTATTCCGCCAACGCTCGCATATTTTTACCCCGCTGATACAACAGTTGAGCAATCCAACTTCGATAGCATTTTGCTGCTATCATCATCTTCGTCGAGATTTGGGTCTTGAGGTGTTCAGCCTGAGGTGCTTCCTCGCAGCATGATAAACCATTGTCCCCGGGTGGCCGTTTTCCAACCTGCTGAATAGAAAATAACCCCCAGCAGCGGCATCGCAAATCGGAACAGGCAGCGAATGCCACTTCTCCTGCGAAACCCGGCGAGCCTGACTAGCAAAGTAGTCGACTCCCGACGTCCGCAGCTTCGACAGCGAGAAAATCGCTTCCGAAATATTGTCACCGATTTGCATTTGAGTATCAACGATTGATTCCTCCCCCCACTTTGACCCTTAGCATACTGATACAGGCTTCTTGTATTGCAATTTACATATTATACTGTTAATCATATCAAGTATAAAACGAAAATTTTCGTTTTATAAATAATAAATTGTTTTTTTATTTAATAAATATAAGCGACAAGATATTAATTTGTTTCTTTTTAATTTATCTAAGTAAATAAATAAATAAAAAATAGATCTAATCTTTATCATTAATCTTACTTCAATATTTTTATTTATTTCGAATAAATCGGTCAAGGACAAGTATTTAAGTCTAGACATAAGAAATAAAAATTGGCGGTGTGAACCGGCACAGTTTGCATTTTTTTGGTGGAGTTTTTTTAGCAATGACAGATCTTCTCTGAAGTTACCTCTGCGAAATGGCGGAGGAAGCACGTCGTATGAATATGCTATGATATATCAATCAAAGGGTTTCTCGCCTATATGGCTTATGGAGTGTGGGAGTGGACTTGATAGTAAAATTTTTTGGCATAATTACATTATAAAAGTTTCTCGCTGTATGAATTTGCATGTCTTTTAAGTTGGGTTAAATAGGAACATTGTGTTTTACAAAAGACAAGAATAAACTTTCTTATTTCTTGAAATTCCAGTTATGACGTTATTTTCCTGTTTTTTCTTCATTCTTATTTGTTTTCCTACTATATTTATCCTCTATTCTTCTAAAAAGAGATTAAATATAAAAATAATATACAAATAAAAAGAGAATGAGTAATTGACATACTAGACCTTTTTTTTTTAACGTGTGTTATTTGAAAAAAGGATAATGGATAAAAATCGAAAAAACTCTATCAGCAAAATGAAAAGTTGTCAAAAACATGATTACAATGATAATGTTAGATTTAACCAGTTAAATGATTTTTCTTTCGACTTGATGAAAAAAAAATGTCAAATTGTTCATCACTGATTCCATCACTATTTAGCATCAATTTTATTCAAAGAGTTTATATTCTTTTCTGTACATTTAATGAAATGCTTATGGAGAAAATTCAAATTAATAAAATTAGTTTGACAAATTAAGCACCTAAAAACTGGATCAAAAAAAAAAAAAAAAAAGATCTAATTATGGAAAATATTATTTTAGCTTAAGATCAAATTTTGAAACAGTCTTAATTAGCATATACTATCCTCCTCGAATGTAATTAATTGGACATGTGTCTTTTGTTTCGATTTAATGATTAATTAGGAGTGCTACATGAAATTCAAAATCATCAAATTATATAATGTTTTTCTTATTAAATTTAATATTTTTGGATTTCATGTAGGTCTAATTTTCCATTAAAACGAAACAAAAGATACAAATTGTTCAATCACTTTTGAGGGGGATAGTAAAATATATTAATATATATATTTTATTTTCTGTTTTTTGAGGGTTTACTCGTTATTATATTCAAATCTTTTGAATTCTGAGTGGTGCAATCTCTTTCTTTCTTTTTCTTCATTATTGGCCTTTGGCATTCACTTTGCCATTTTGGCCACCATTTCTTTGATGAAGCCTTACAAGTAAAGGTATTTAAATTAAAATGCAACCAAGCACACGCACAGACACCAAACACTCAACATTCCCATAAGTAAATGACGAGCGCTCCGCATCCGGCCACATGGGTTAAACACAATCATATAAAAATTTACAAACATAAATAATTTTAAGCTAAAAAATCATATAGGAATTATATATGAATATTGTTCTTTATTAATAATTTAAAAATGTTAAAATATATCTCCCTATTGTATTATTGTAGGAGAGATTGGTACAATCTCTGTTGCGATATATAAAGAGTATAACTAGGAACCTATGCGATCACGAGAGAGATATGTATCACTAGAGCCATCTAGCGAAAAAATAATGGAGATCTTTTTTCCCAACCTATTATTTTTTCTCTGAAAATATAGGAGTTATCAAAAAATAAAATAAGAACTTAAAGCTTACCCCTTCCTAATAATAATAATTTAATATTTATAAAAAATATATATTATTTACTAATTAAAAGAAAAAGAATAATGAAGAAATACTTTTATAAATAAGTTTAATTAGAATTTTCGCGCGGGTTGAAGAAGCAAAATAAATGGTCGGCATGTTATGATGTCGGCACGTGACGTCAAGCAATAATTTGAATAATTAATAATTAATAATTTTTATTAACCTTTTTTAATTTTTTTTTTCATATATAAATATAAAAAATACCGAAATAAATTAAAATTTATTGATTAAAAAATAAAATAAATAAAAAGCCAAAACAATTAATAAAAGAGATTAATTATAAAATAGAGAATATTCGAAAATCAGATATTTATAATGTGAAATGACAAATAAGGATTAGCCCATATTTCTTTGACATCAATTTTTTTTTTTTAAGTCCTTTTCGGCATCTGAGGCCATTTAGACTCCGTCCTTATTTAATTAAATTAATTGGTAG
>JAAAKE020099877.1:0-18669 GCA_010014785.2 Anisolabis maritima
GGGGGGTCGGAAACAAACCAAGAACTGAAGAGAAATAAAAAAATTTTTTTATATTTTTCTTATATTTCATAGGCTACTGATCCTCAAATCCAAATAGGAGAAATCTCTTGAAATAAATAATAATAAATGAAATTATCTGAAATGAAAAATAAATAGCCTTAATGAGGAATAAAATATCAAATTTTCTGACAGCCTACGCAGTTAGTAAAATTAAATTCTTTCTTTATAAAATACAATTAAATATTTCGACGGAAATATAATTAAATCTTCTTCTAGGAATATATTTAAAAAATAAACAAATAATAAACCTTCCTGGAATAAAAAATAAATTTATAATTGGAAATGATTTCAAAAATCAACACTTTTTTTTAATTAGAAAATAAAAATTTTTAAAATTCCATTATTGGCTATCAATTTAATAAAAAATAATAATGGCCTCAGATGCCAAAAAAGTCTTAAAAAAAATTCCAATTAATTAAATTGTAAAAATTTATTGTAGAAATGTTTTTTTTTTAACTCTTTTTATTTTGAATATGAAATAGAAAATTTAAAAGAGACAGTGAAAAAGAAGAGAGGGCCATAAATCAAAATATTGAACTTAGGGTAAGCTTGATCAGAATCTGCGTATATGATAAGAAAATACACTACTCTGGTCACATGCATTTGAATACAAATTAAATTAATTAATGGAAAAGTCTGTGATATTTTTCATCGAGATGATAAATTAAATCATTAAAGAAATTTCCTTTATAATTTGTCGATTAATTTAATAATTATCTTGACTTTGAAAAGGAAATTTTATTTGTTTTACGTGGATATTTAGAAATTATTAAGTAAAAATTTTAAATATTGTGACATGTAACTATTAGTTATTACCCTATATCTCCAAAAAAATATGCTGCGAGCGGGAGGCGAACTGGGTCTCTCAGTTTATAGCCGAGTGATCTATCAACTAGACCACTGTAGCCATGAAATTGAATACTAATTAGGGAACGAATTTCCTTCAGGAAAGTAGAATTATATGAAAAATAACACAAATTTGCTAATTTCATGTTTAATAATAAAACAACATCGATCGGAATGACAGCATACTTTTGAGGAATAGTACATGTCACAATTAGATAGTAACAGAAATATATTTTTTTTTAAGTCTTTTTCGGCATCTGAGGCCATTTAGATTCTTTATTTATTTAAATTAATTGGTAGTCAATATAATTTAAATAAATTTTTGTCACTATGTTTTTTAGAACATTAATTTGATTTGATTAATTTGGCGAAAATGAATCCCGCAGGATTATTATTTTTTCCAAAAGAGAGGCGCAATCTGGTGAAAGATATATAGAAGTTTAATAATATAAAATTTATTAACTCACGCATAAAAAAATTGCCACACTCGAGGATCGAACCCGGATCTCACACTATTCGCTCGAGCGAGCTAACCATTTCCCCACCGTACTTGAATCCCCGATTGGGGCGTTCTTTTTTCAGGTGTATGAGTTAATAAATAAATCTATTTATATATCAATAATAAAATACGGATCTTTTATTTGACCATTTATTTATTCTATTGGCCCGCCAATAATTAAAACGCATATTTTTTAGAAATCGATAAGTTATTTATTTACTCTAGAGAGTAACGGCCTCTCGGGCTTAGCTCTCTTCACTTTTAATAAGAGGCTTGGTTGATTGTTATCCAACAAAGGCAAGTATCGATTGAAGAGAAGACTAAAAGAGAAAGAGACTCTTTGGTCTCGATAATAGTATTGGCTTGGCAAATGTCATTTGCTAGTATGGAGTCTTTAATGTTGGCCACATCAGCATTCATAGGGGCCCTCAAAGGGTTCCTGCCCTTCTACTCTCCACACTCCAGGTGTAGGGAACAAGCAAAGAAAAGGCCTCCCTCGCTCTCTCTCTCTCTTAAGGATTATTTTAACATACACTCCTACCGCAAATAAATCCCTCCCTATTTTGATATCTAAAGTTGGAAATGAAAAAAAAACAGTAGATAAACTAAACGCCTGTCTTGTTGATTATAAAGTAAATATAGGACGATTCAAAAAGTGATACACTTCCTACTAGAATACACAGACACACAATCGCTCACATACACAGGTGGCCCTCAGGCGATATACCGCCTATCTCCACCCATTCCTACTAGAATAGAAACTTACAAAAACCGTTAAATTTTTGGTTCTTTAACCCTCTACACTACATCTATACAGTTTAATTCAATTCAATTTAGAACCAGTAATTAAAGATATATACAAATTTAGGAATTCACTAGCTTTCTCAACAGGAATGCCACTATTAGGCCGGTGCACACGAGCCTTCAATAGCTGGAACTCTAAGGCCCCTGGGATCCAAATGAACAAACCACAAAAATATAGTGTGTGTGCATAGTCCCAAGGGAGCTCGGTTCCGGTCTCTTTGGCTACTCCATGCAGGTCCGCACCGGACTATTTTGAGACAAGAACTGGACTATTAATAAATAAACTGTTACGTCTATTAATTGGTAGGCAATATAATATAAATAAATTTACTCGCTCATGGGAAGCAAACCACTCACTGACCTTAGGCAGATGAGGCGAGACCTCAACCTCGGCACCAAGGGACAGGGCAATGGATATTTCCATTTTAAAGAAAAAAAAATTTAATTTTCAAAAAATAAATTATTGAAAAAATAATTATTGAATCTATGTAAATTTAATGAGTTTTGTATCTACAAATTAACGAAAATGTTTGATGAATTTATATATAATAGAATAAGAAATTAATCGGAAATTGAATAAATAAATTTAATATTTGGGCCTGGAACGAATTATCTTGGTTAACCAAGGCCCCACTTTAAGTTAATTTATTTTGTAATCATGTTAATAAAGTTTAATATTTGATATTGTAATTTTATGTAATATTTTTTATAAGTATGAGAGATAAAAAAAAATTAAAAAATATAAATTTATTTTTTGTTGTTTTCTTGGCCGCTCTTCTTCAAATAATTATTTTAAAATAAATTCTCCCATATTATTGACAAATTTATTTCTGAAATTTACCCTGACCTCGAAAATTCAAAAAGAAAAGACTCAATGGGCGTCTTATTTGTTTAAATAAATTTTTATCAGGTCGTACAGGAAAAAAAATCCCAATTCCACATCACAGATTAAAAATTTTGACCTTTTTTCTCTCAATCCCCTTTCCCACTCTTTCAAAAGGAAAAACAAGGTAAAAATTTAATTTATGGTGTATATAGATGTGGATATATATTTAGTATAGCCTCCCTAAAAACAATAAATACATATTTATAATTAAATTTGTAACTTTTGCCAATTAATTATTTGGCAACGTTGCCTAATAAGCAAAACTTGGCCGAAAAGCCGGACTAATTATAATTTAGGATTCAAGTTTATAGGAGAAGGAGGGGGTGTAGAAGGAAACTTGGCCAATGAATATGTCTGTGTGTGAAGTCAAAGTGTATTTGTAAGATAAGTCAAATATAGCCTCTGACAGTGATAAGGGCGGGGGAGGGGCCGACGTCAGATAAGCAAATTAGCCATCCATCTCCGGCAGAGCAGCCTCCTATTGAAAAGAGGAGCTGACCCATTTCGCTTTTGGACCTTCAAGCAACTCAACTTTCTTCCCTATTGAGGGAAAAGGTATTCATTCATTATCACTAAATTAAATTATATTAATATAACATAAAGGAAATAATATTTAATTATAGAACTATTATTTATTAACCCCTCGGTGCAGAGGTACCCAAGGTCAGTGGTTCGCTTCCCGTCGTGAGCGACAAAATTTAATATTTACCAATTAATATAAATAAATAAAGATTAAAATAGTTAAAATAAAACACAAAAAATAAGAGCTGCCACCCGGAGTCGAACCCTAATAAGGAAAGTGCCCCATAAATTTAACATGAACAATATTCATTAAAAAATAAAATTTTTAGGAGATTCACCTGAAATTCCTGAAAATGGAGTATTTATGAAAATTCATATTTAAACCAAATTGGCAAATTGTTTTAAAAATATTTTAGATTTTTATTTAAATTACTATATCCCCGATCCTTTTTTTTTATTAGTTAACCTAACCTCACTTTGAGAAATAAATATCAAACTCTGCTCACATTCTAAGATTGCAACGTCATCATGACGCAACGCTCATTAGCCAATGAGCAGCCTGTCATTGCAAACATAAATATAATATTATTATATTTTAAAAATTTTTCATTAAAAAATATTAAAATAAATTTGAAGTTTGCATACATTAACGCCATAGCCGGTGGCACGGGGGAAGGGTTTAGGGTTTACCTCCATTGCATGTGAAAAAAAATTAAAATTATTATTTTTTGTATTCTTCTAAACCATTAAAATAAAAAAAAATTATTTAAGGAATGTATCAATAAAATAATTAATTTTATAACTAGATTATATTTAAAAGTGATTTGAGAGGAATTCACCAAATTTATCACAAAAATCTTCCCCTCTCCTCACCCCCTCACCCATGATAAATTCCTGGCACCAGCTCTGATTAACTCTAATGTGACAAATTTGTTTCTTTTGGTTATTAAAATAATTACACTTTCTTATTGCTATTCCAAAAAGAATATGTATAAATAAAAATAGGAATGATCATAAAGGGCATGGTTTCCCAAACTTTTTTCCCCTACCACCCTTTTTGAGAAAAAATCACTCACTGCCCCCTTGTAAATCTATATTTTGTGAGCAAACAATTATTTCGATTTTAAAGTCAATTTTTAGCTTATAAGGCCATCTTGAATATATAATTATTAGGAGAGAAATTCGTATCGATTCCTTACCGTAGTTATAAAAAAAATTATTTAGTAGCTGGATTTTCATTTCATTATCAAATATGATTTGAAATGAACAACTGGTTGGATTGGCTAAGTAATTTGTTGACTAAGTAATTTGTTGACTTATTTTTCGTGTTAGTGTTTAGCACAAGAGAGGAAATAGCAGTTAAGTATAGGGTTAAAAGAAATTCATCTAATGACAAAAAATGCCTCCTCTTGGGGAATGAAACTGAAAGTTACTCCCTCGAGTAATCACAAGTGTCACTTGAAAAGAATTTGGGTTTATAAACCCCCTCCCTCCCTCCTCCCGGTTATCAAATGAATTTTTTATCTATAGCACTTTGCCAAGCATGATATATAAATAAATATTGAATGAGAATGCAGATTAATTTGTAAGTCTGCGGTTTTACAATTTTATTTTTTCAAATGTTTAATGAACTGGCATAAGAGTTTTATCGTTGAGTGTTCCTTTTTATGTTAATTTTATTTAAATGCTCTTTTGTATAAATAAAGTATATAACAAAAGATAAAATTCAATAGTACATGCCGCTCGGTCTCTTTCTATCTCGTCTTTTTCTTTTTTTTTTCTCTCTTTCTTTTTAATTGAATATTCCAAACATTTTAGAAAGTTGTTTGGAATCCGAAAATGATTTAAAGATTGTCCGATAAGGCAAGCAAGCAAGCAACGAACCAACTTGCTGTAGCACAACGAACAGCAGATAAATTCGATTGACTATCGAAGTTGGTCTCTCTCTCTCTCTCTCTCTCTCTCTGGTGTGTATAAAGGCAAGGAAAGGGTGGGTGGTTGGGTGAATTCGCGCATTGGACTGTGAAAAGCCCTTCGGAATTGCGAATTGCGAGAGCCACCCGGGTAAGAAGGGTGGGTGGGAGAATGGGTGGCCCTTAGCCCTTCCTTGCTCAAGCCAATTCACGCCTACACTCTCTCTCTCTCGCAAATTTCAAATTCAAAATATCCATCATAATATCAAGAGAGTGTATTAGTATTCGCAAAAGAATTTAGGACAGAGAAATAAGTTGAAAAATTAAATGTCTAAACGATTTTATTTAATGTAGAAAATTCAATTTATTTTGAAATTTTGTACTTAGACTCACGATAATAGAATATTATAAAAAATAATTTTTAAAAATTTAATGGAAAGAGTTTTAAAAAATAAATGAACTCAGGGGGCCTTAAAACGCATTTTGATAGCATTTTTTACGATTATATTAAATTAATCATGGATTGGGCGAAAAAATTAAATTCAAAAATTTATTTCCTCTTTTTAGAGTATTTTTATATAAAAAAATTTTTATTTTTCAGAAGTTGTAGTCTGTTAGTTAAAGGTTTTAAAAACAAAACTTTTAATCCAGAGCTGCTTTGATTGCCAATCTTTACATCATAGCCACATCTCCTAGCAACATTAAAACTCACTAATCATTCAAGCAGCATATCACATTTTTCGAATGAGAAATAGTAAAGACCTTACTATAAAAAAGAGAATTTTGAGAAAAAAAATGTGAGCTTTTTAGCAATAAACCATGGCTCGCAAAAATAAGTTCGTATCTCAGCTCTAGAAAGTAGACCACTTAAATTATGAAATACTAAACATTTCCTATAATAAAGTTTAATTTTTTATATATTAATATTAGGAGAATTTATTTTTTTATCGAAGAGGATCCTTACAAAAGTGATGTGTCCACTTTGAAAAATGAATGGTATAATTCATATCCTTTTTGAATGTACATTGTATGGAGAAATCAGAGACCACTGGAAATTTATCAATACTCTGGTCACATACCATCGGATGGTATGTCCCGTCCTGAACGATAAAATTTATTTAAATTATATTGGTTATCAATTTAATTTAAATAAATAAGGAAAGAGAGAAATATAGGATAATCGTCAATGTAGAACAGTCGCTGCAAAAAGATACTCCTATATAAAAAAAATTTTTTATTTAAAAGTCCATCACAAATGTATATATGTGTGAGGGGCATTGAATTTTAACCTGGAAAAATGTTTTTAGTCAAACCACACTGAGGATGCTAGGCGGTAACGCTACCGAAACCATAATTGGTTTGTAAACCTTTTAAATAAAAAATAAAAATTTTTTTTTAATGTACTGAAAAAGCCTGAGCCTTCAACCTTCTGCTTGTGAATTTGACACTCAAAGAGGCCGGGTAAATTCAATTTCATTATAAGAATGGAAGGAGGGATGTGACTGTATCTTTCGTCCTTTAGAAAAAATAAAGATGAATAAGCAAGAATAATTCTCTAGATAAACAATTCATTTATGAAATGGAGTTGGCTATATTAATGACTTAAAAAAAAAAAGGAAAAAGTTTTAAGCCAGAAATTGCACGGTTTAATCTTTAAAAGGATCCAAATTGAAACTTTTATAAGTGAGAGGCTTTTATGGTTTTATCGATCTTCTTTTCAAATTTATTCTTTTCCAAAGAGAGAGAGAGAGAGAGACCTTCACCTTGAGTGAGTATAGGTCACCAAAAAAAGAAGTTGATATAATACTTAAGTGACTTATATTGAGGAAGGAAATACCAATAATTTTTATTCTTTATAAATACTTCATTTAATTTTTATTTTTTAAAATAATTTTACAAGCAAGAAAAATATAAGATAATTACCCCCACTCTTGAGGGAAATGCGCCACCAGACTTCGCTGTCACTCTAGCCAAGGAATTACAAATGCCAACCAATCACAAATAAAGCTACGTTAGAGTGGGGGGAAGCCGGTCCAGCATTCTTCCTTCGTTTTGGCGAAACTATCCAATTTTTTGAAAGTAGAAGTTTAATTGAATTTCGATATCGCGATCATGATTCGCTTCCCGTCCTGAGCAACAAAAATTTATTTATATTAAATTAATATAAATAAATTAGGACGGAGTTTAAGATGCCAAAAAAATAGTTAACTATATATTAAACAAACAACTCTTAAATTTGTTAAAGATAAAATTCAAATTAGGATAAAATTAAATCAAATTTTATTGCTATTTTGGCGTTGTCCCTGCCCCATCTCCATTCGTAAAAAATTTCTAAGTTTCACCCATGATATTCCAATGAGAAAAGTCCAAAATGTGTTTGCATTAAAAGAAAAGAAAATATGACTATAAAAAAAAAAAACTTTTCCTTTAAATAAGAAAAGTTATAAATTTTACATGTAACTAAGGAAATAATAATTATTTTTTTATTTAGACACCTTATAAAAATAGTAGAGTAGAACCGGAAGAAAGAAGTTGTGACCAAAGTTCAAATATTTCATTTTATCATAAGATGCTCGTCTAAAAACCTCAGCTGGTGCCAACACCAGGGGATAAATAAGAAAAAAACCTTAGGGTTTTTTATTCTTCCTAGTGGATGCTTTGAAGAATAGAAAGTAATCTTTAAGAGAGAAATAACGGAGGTTACAAGATGAACCAGTATAGAAAAAAATGTAATGTCCCTCGTTTACTTTCAATTCTATATATATATAATAAATATTAGGAAAATTAGATTTATAGTCTATTTAAATATTATTTAGGCAAGAGAAGATTTAAATCATGTCATTGAATCAGGTTCAGAACTAATCAATGGGAACAATGCATTTATTGTTAAGACGACGGCCATACTAATCAAATATTTCCAACTGCCTACGTGAAGAAAAGCAGCTACCACAAGCAAGGTCGAGTGTTGCTGAATCTTGGATGGGTGTCCGCCGGAGACCCCCGATAATTAGATTTTTTCAACACTATATATATTTGTAAAGTCTTAATGACCATAGCAGCCGGAAAAACCAATATTGCAAATAAATAAATAAAAAAAGAAAGTATTTCCACCTGTGAGTTTGAATTTATCAACCATCTTTAAAATTTGAAGAAGGCAGAATGCCTGAAAATTATTCACTTAGGAACCACGAATATGAGAGACTTAGATATAAGATTACGAGGCCTATTGATTAAAGAAAGTGAAAATTATTGACGAATTCTAATTTTTCCTTTCTGTTACCTATATATATTTATATATAATATACAGTGAGAAAGTATTAGGGTCGAGATTTCAACGGAAATACAGGTTTTTCCCCTGTCTGTGTCTGTGTGTGAACAAGAATTCTCAAAAACGAAAAAAGCGTACGAGGTTGAAATTTTATATTTAAGATTTTGAATAAAAGGTACTAGTACTTAACTGATGGAATTTTTTATTTTTTATTTCATGGATTATTGTGTTATAAAATTATGTAAAATTATATATATTATTTTACTAATTAGATAAATACTTTACAAGGAATGTATATGATTAGAGATTTTCTTCAATTTTTTTATTGGAAGTTTCCTTGGTCTTATATAGACCGATTTAATTTTTATTATATAAGTTTCTCTTATAAATATGAAAAAGACAAGTAAAAAAAAAAAAATTAAAAGCAAAATCGCGAATACTATTTTTTATATTACTAAGAACTCATTATTTAATTGTATATTAATATTTATTATTTCCTCAGTAATTCTTTTTTATATTTAGTTATTATCTTTATATTTATTTAATTAATATTGCAATATATTTTATTTTAATTTTTTTTCTTTAATTATTAATAATAGCCTTTGTCCTTTGGAATAGAGATATAGGTCTCGGTTCGAGTTCCAAGAGTCACCGGTTTGCTTCCCCTCCTGAGCGACAAAAATTTATTTAAATTATATTAACTACAAAATAAATACGGACGAGGTCTAAAAGGCTTCAGATGCTTAAAAATAATAAAAGTAATATTTTTCTTATTTTTAAAAATTGTAACAAAAACAATCAACAACAATGTTCTTGCGTCGAGTAATTAGAGATTATTCGGAATAATTAATAATTAAAATTTTTGTTTGCAGAATTAAAATCTAAATAAACTCACATATTATTGGCATTTATACTACAATCTAGCCAGCCAGGATTATGAGATCATATTATAAGAAATATATTATTTTTGTCTTTTTTGGCATTTGAGGCCATTTAGACTCCGTCCTTATATATTTATATTAAGTAATAGTCAATACAATATAAATAAGTTTTTGTCACTCAGGACGGGAAGCGATAACCTTTAGCGAGAGCTCTACCTCTGCACCAAGAAACAAGGCGAAATTTCACTTAAAATAAAATAAAATTTTTCAATTGTGAAACTGTGGGGCGCATGTTCAAATCGTGATTTTATTTTACTCTATAGTTCTTGTACGCTCGTAAGTTGTAAAAATTCTTTGTTTTTGCTTGCTGGCAAGTAGACAACCCACCTGACTAATTTTTGATTAATTGTTCAATTAGTGATTTCTAGGGTTTAACAACTGCGCTCCAGAGAGGTGGGTTGCTTACCTTCGAGCAAACAAAAATAAACAAACAAATATGCAAATGTATGTATTTTTTTTTTTAATTTAGCCATTGGAATGTATGCATTTAATTTAATGAAATTAAAATATAAATTATTGCTTTATTTATTTATTTGTTTTTCACAATTCGAGATATCGCAATTAATAATAATAATAAATAGATAAGATTTCGCCCTTGGAGGGTTATTGTTTTAATCTGGCAGTTGGTTGGCCAGCAAAGGAGGACCGGCATCCATCCATCACAGCTTCTTTTCTCTGTATTTTTTTTGTGCTGGCTTATCTCTCTTTCTCTCTCCTAGCAGAGAGACAAACGACCACAAGGCCCTATCTCCCATTGGCAACTAATCAAGCGGACATGCCAAAGAAAACAGCTTTTTTCCCTCTCGCCACCGGCTAATTAATAATTACCCTCCGAGTAGGAAAAAATCAACTAACCGGGACAAAAACAAAAATAACTAGGATTTCTTCGATTAGTAAATTTTCATTTTTTTTTTTTTTATAAGAATATATTGTAGGGTGAATGTCTCAACAATTGAATATTTTATCTCGTATTTTATAATATTGGAATTTGGATAATTTATAGTTCTTAATTATCAAAAATGATATTCAAATAATTCGGATTGCGAATCTAGAGTATGAAAATAGCTCGGGTTCGAGTCCGGCTTGCCACAATTATTTCCAACTCTTGTCAGTCTCCTCCTGGGCTAGGAAAGTGGGAGATAATCTCACCCCAGAAGCCCAAATGGTATCACAATGACCTAAGTGAGTCTCCCCAATGGAGGGTGGCAACCACCTCACCCTACCCAACTAAACGACTTTCATAATTGGCTGCGATTCGCTGCGGATTTCGGATCTGAAATGGTGACCCACTCGGGTTCAAGACCGGCTGGCCGCAAAAAATTATTCCATATTGCTAAAGTGTGGGAAAGTGAGAGATAATTTATAAGCATAAAGAACTTAAGTGGGGACACCGACAATCGATCCATCCACCATGTTTGGTTCAAAAAAAAAAAAAAATAAATAAATAAAATTTAATGTCATTTTCTATTTATGCTTCTTCTGTGAATTATTGAGCAATAATAAGAATTTTATGAGTTTGAAGTTTTCATTTCGTAAAAATATAATATTTTAAGGTGATTTTCTATTTTCTGAGTTATCAATCAATAATTAGGCTTATATCAAAGTTTACTTTTAAAAATATTATACTAATTCAATTAAAAAAAAAAATTCATTAAAAAATATTTTTAAATATATGTCTCGTTAATGTTAAATAAAAGATAAAATTGGCGACCAAGTTGCAACACTTTCCCACCATTTATACTCCATATTTATATAGAAATATAAAATGGCCGCTCTACAACCCTATCGAGTATACAAGTCATGTTTATTTTTATTGTTATTTTTTAGGTATATAAAATTGCTTGTATGAATAAATATCTTTTCATTTTTAATTTAATTTAAAATAGTATATTGCAACCAATTATAATAAATAAATAAGGACGAGGTCTAAATGGCTTCAGAGGCTAAAAAAGTCTTAAAAAATATTTATTAAAAAAAAAAAAAAAAAGGAAAAAGATTAAATAAAATTACAAAGTTTTCTCTCTATGATGAAAAATAATTTCCAAAATGATTTTTCTTTGCATATTATTTAATGGTAATTGTAAATATATAAATTATTATCAAAGATGAACCCTGAACAAATTTATAAAAAAAATAATAATACTTTACGACTTTAGTATATTAATTTGATGTATAATTAGAATTTATGAAATTTATTTGCTATATAAATTTAATGAGTGTGGATTTCCCTTTGGAAAATTTATAAACAAATACTAGTGAAAAGTTTCCTTTCCTTTCCTTATATACTCTAAATATTTACTTTAGAATAAACGTATAATTACTTTTGATACGGGTAATTTCTGTGCTCAAAGGATCCCCCTGATCCTTGGGGATCCTGTTTCAAGTCAAGGGGAGGCAATTCGTTCAAACGTTTTGCAAAAGGTACGCAGTTTGCGGAACGCTAATGATGTTTATTTTTTCTCTCTCTCTTTCTCTCTCTCCCTTCTGACCTCTTAGCCCAATGAACATTTTACTTTCTCAAAGATGGAATTTATTTTTCTCGTAAATAAAGAAAACAAAAGATTTATATAACTATATAAGTAAAATCGTTTTTTTTTTTTTGTTAGAAAACGGGAAAAATAATTTAAAGAATTTGCAAACATCCTGGTAAGATAACTGAAACAATTATTCTTTGGATGCTCCATATCCCGTTTGGTGCAACGTTGTATTTTGTGTTTGTTGTTGTGAACACGCACAATCAGAATAAACCTGGCTTAGCTTTGAAAGCAGAGTCACGTGGTGAGAGCCTCCCCCCCTGCCAAGTTGACCGCTTCGCCTGCAGAGGCATCTAAAGTTTAAAAATTTCATAGTTTTTACTAGGTATTTAATAAGACTGCATTCAACATGTTTCGGTTTTGAAAAGTACAATTGTGCCCAGGTTATATCACAGCAATTCATAATTGTGACATCTCTGTCTTGTGCAGGTTACGAGAGAGAGTTGTTAGCAACAAGAGAGAAATGTCACAGTTGTGATTTATTATGAATTACTGCACCTGCGCATAATTGTACTTTTCAAAACTGCAACTTGAGGATGAAGTCTTGTTAAATTCATTTAAAACAATCGAAAGTGTAAGTGAATTTTTGAACTTTAGATGGCGCCGGAGGCTAAACGGTTTACTGCCGTCACGAGACTCACCGCCCTCAAATTAACTAAATGATTCAGGTTTCATCCATTTTCGGGATTTAAGATCCACGGGGATTTCTGATAAGGAGATCCCGTAAAAAGCTCATTAAATCAAACTAAGAAACGGAATTAATTAAGTTTTGATGCTGGTCTCGGTTCTGATTCAGTGCGGTTCGGTTCGGTTCGTTTAGGTTAGAGTGCTTCGATTTAGTATTCCTTTAAAAAGGAGAAAAAAAATTGGAGTTCCACAAAATAAGTCATTCACAAAATTGTTCTATATAACAATTTGAACAATTTTTGTTTGAAAAAATATTATCTTTTACCTTTTTGGAAACTCTAGTTTTAGCTAAAAAACAAAAGTGGAGAATGAGAGAGAAAAAGACGAGAATTTTTATTTTTCATGATCGATATCAATATTATTTTTAGATTTTAAATATAAGTGATTGATTTATTAATTATTTTCTTCTATTTTCATAGTGCATTATTAAAGTGGATAACCAATCATATTTAAAGATGCAAAAAAAAGGAGAGAGACAGAGATGGCTGGAATCAATTGGCCAGGCTGATTATGCAAATGCTTTTCTTCACGCTCAACCGGACGAAAAATAGCTGCTGCCTGGGATCCTAGCGTCCTTGTGAAGGAGAACTGCCTTTTTTCTCTTTCTCTCTCTCTCTTTCTCATCCTCTTTTCTACTCCCACGGGAATAAAGGCGACAGCAAATCAATGAGATGAAAATAATGCTTTTCTTTTATTGATGTATTCTAAAATTAATCTGACAAGTAATTAATGCATTGAATTTTTTATCTACTGACAGAGAAAGTCTAAACACGCTTGCTTTTTTATTTTATTACCTTTTTACTGAAGCGTAGTTAAATTAAAATAGATATTTGTTTACTCTTTTAATAAATAAAAATGCTAATATTTCTTTAGGTATCACGAGTAGGAATTTATTAAGATAGCCAAGCGGATTAAGGTAAGGTGACCTTCTTAAGACGACTTAAAATTTACAAAATTTATTTGACCAGATATAAATAATGTAATGAGTTTTCGAATGGCTTTTCTTTTTAGGAAATTTTTTTTGGCAATACCAAGACAACAAAAACAAAAAATAAAAAATAATAATTTTATTCGGTTTCTTTAAATTTTTTTCTATTTGATTCATTCCTTGATATGATTAAGTTATTATTTTTTTTATTAATCTGTTAAAATTTAATTATTTAAAAATTTTATAAAGAACATGTTCTAATTAATATGTAAAAAAGGAGATGCTAAAATGAACCGAAACCAACCCTAAGAATAAAATTATTTTTTGTTTTGGTTGTATTGATATTTAAAAAAATTAAAAAATATTTATTTATCTCCCTCCAATAAATCTTACTATTATTAAAAAAATCTTATAAATAATTTTGCTAATTTTTGTGAAAATACTTGGAATAAAATATGTTTTATTATATATGTCAGTTAAACAGAGGACATCAGTTATATTTAAATTAAAATGAACGATGTATGCGTCTATTTAAAACATCTAAAGAGATGGTTGCCTATGAATAAGTCTCTTATCTGAGGATAAACTTTTGAACTCACTGTACATAAACGTAATATACAGAAACATTTTTTTTTTATTTCAAAGCAAATACTTAAATATATGATACATTTTTTTAAAAGATGGCGAGACTGAAAGTAATTTATCACGGTTATTTCCCCTCTCTTTTTTTTTAATGATGCTCTCCATCTGCCCTATTGGCATCGTCAGGTAGGCAAAAGAGTGGGAGAGAGAAGAAAACGCTTTTTTTGTATGACTACCTTTGTATTTATACTACATACATAGTGAGATATTTAAATGAACTTTGGCTCAACTATAATTTAGATAATAATTCTCCAGACAGGCTCTAAATCACCTTGGGTGCGTAATTAATGGGGGTGAATTTTACTCAACGTTTGATAAAGGTACGCCATTTTTATTTTTTTACTTTTTATTTATATATAAAAAGAATTTTTTTAAATTGAGAATTATATTATTTATAAAATAACATTTAATTTTATTAAATTTAATTCTAGTGTTATTAAATTATTTTCTATTATCGTGTTCAGTTTTTTCAAATTTCATTAAATAATATTTAATCACTATATATTACATATATAGGCAAGAAAAAATAAAAAATAATTCCAAGAAATTATAAAAAGAGAAATGAAATAAAAAATCAAGCTTCAAAGGTATAAAAAATTAAACCTAAGAACTAAATTTTGATATATATATATACACCAACATCCCGATTCGGGGTGTAAGCGGATTGAATTAAAAATTACATTTTATTTATTGAAATTTTTTATTGTGGGCAGACTCACTGAAAGCGATTACCTTTATATATTTGTAAATAAGAATAATAATGTACATATATATGAATTTGTGTAATTGTCCAATTCGTGAATAAGCAAAACTCTGGCTAATACGTGAAATCGGCAATCGTCTAATTTGTGACTTGCCTCTGGCGTAATAAAGTATGAATTGGTCCTTAAATTAAAAAAAAAAATATTAAAAAACTTACCGACCTTAGGCCTTGCTTATTTCGTGAGTTAGGCATAAATTATAATATATTTATTTATTTATTTATATAAGGGTATAAGCCATTAGATAAGGACCATAGAATACTTGGTAGATAAATTTAATCACAAAACTTTATTTAATACATATTTTTTTCACTATTCCGCAAAAAGAAAAGAAAAAATCGCCCTTTTAGTATAGTATTTAGAGTTTCCAAGGCCCTAGGCTTAGTACTATTTGTACTATGCGGCTTCACTTAAGTTAATCTATCGCCAAGTAAATATTTATTTATGAAGAAAGGTCCTTCCGCTTGAAAGACCATCTGCCTACTCAAACTTTTTTAATTTGTACGGTATTTTGAATTCGTTTGAGTTTCTATTTACCGTTGGCTTAACAAATTCTTTAGGTGGGAGAAGAATTTTTTAAATATCAATCAACTTGAGATTTTTTATTTTATTTATTTCATTTAAATCGGAATTTTTAAAAAAATTATAAATAAATTTCATCGCAGTGAATTTGCGGTGAACTACTGACCCATGGATTATAAAATCAATGACTTATTTCAAATTTAAGAGGGAGGATATATCACTAATAAACATGAACAAGAACAAACAAAAAGAATTATTAAAATTCCAAGAAAAATCCGAATAACAAAAAAATAAAATTTGGATTATTTATTTACTGTGAAATATTGTTCAATTTTGATCTCCGAGAAAAAAATTCCCTAAAATTTGGAATTGAGGTCATATTATCTAATAATTAGTCCGATATGATAACGAATTTTAATATAAAATTTGGAGGTAATTCGTATTGAAAACACAACTATCTATCTCCCTTGAATCTCGGCATCCGAATGGACCGCATCACTTTTTATTATGATTTTAGAGCTTATCACAAACACACACACACATATTCGTTATATGTCCCTAGAACATCTGGTGCCGGCTACAAAAATCGGTTTAGAGCCCAAAAGGGCCATTAGACCTGCCATTGATGATGTCATCATTAAATCAATAAACGATAGAATGTTCGATAACGTTTATCACAAATCAATGAAATAATTAAATCTATTTCGAAATCTATTCCCGAATTAAGTAAGTTTGAGAGGGAATGGAAAAATATTGTGTTGAAATTTTAAAGAAATTAATTTAATAATAAAAAAAAAAAACTTTTATTTTTAGAAGGCAAAATAATTTTTCCCTACCAATTTGAAGTGACGGGGGTTGAGATTTCAGAATTAAAAAATACAGGAATTCCTTGAATTGTGCGCTTTTCATTTGTACGAGTTTTGATTTAGAATGGATTGTATAAAAAAAAATTATTTCTTATAAAAATATTTATTTTTCCTCTTTTAAATTTATAACCCATCCTGTATATTACCGCCAACTTCAAGTAAAACGGTGCAAACCACTTTAAGCAAATTTTTTTTAAAGAAATGATCTTTACTTTACATGATACGCAAATACAAATAATAAAATTATTATTTTATTCTAAGAAAATTCAACCCGTACCATATCAGTATTAATCACGATATTCCTGTATAAATAAAGAAAATAATAAAAAATATCTGTAAAATTCTGTAGAAACATACTACAAACTCTTAAAACTTTTTAACAACCCTAACAACTTTGTTGAATTAAATTTGGAAATTAAAAAATTTAACTTCCTCTAATAGCCCGATGGCTATAATTAAATTAAAATAACAAGACAAAGGACCTAAGAACTCCACAAAGCAGATAAATATTTTTTAAAGAATTAAAATAAAATTTCAAGTTTAAATAGTTTTTGCGACATATTCATTTGAATTAAATATTAATATTCAATATATGCATCGAAGCGCACTTGTCATGACAAAGTTTATTTAACAAACAAATATGAGTGGATTAAGCGACCATATGCCCCCCGGGAGTCGAACCAGGGATTCAAGCCATCGGTTTCTTTATCAGCAAACCAATTAACTTTATATTAATATGTGATAGGGTTGTGAGTTTTGCTCATGTGGTCGAGTAACCGGTGGTTTGGTGCTAACGAAACATAGCAATGTGCCATATAAGCGAGAGATCCTGGGTCGATTCCCGAGAGTTACTTGATTCACAAGCAAAAATATACTTACAAATAAAATTTCTGTTACAGTACTAGAGGTAGAAACCTGGTTCTAGAGAATTATAAATAAGTGAGAAAGAATACATTCAGTAATTCTCAGACCAATAACAAAGTAGTGAGGTTTAAATTTTGACGTAAAAAAAACCCATGTCAATAATTTTATAAATAATAAAAATAAATTTTCATGTAAAATCTGTGTTATGTAGAGTTATAAATATTTCGATATTCTAATATTTGCGTAATGAGGTAAAGTGGTTTGAAAATCTGCTGGTTTCTTCCTATATTATTTATAAATAAACTTTATATATATTAAGAATTATGAAAGAGCAAGGTCTGAGGCATGACGTCAAGAAAAATGACGCAAAAAACTTTTAAATATTTTTTAAGTGATAAAAATAAATAAATTTAATATGTGAAATAGAAAGCCCGCGCACAAAACTCTTAAAAATTTAAATAATACAAATCCTATTTATTAAAATATGTAATAAACATTAATTTGATTATTCAATAAATATTTTTGCTAACAAAAATGAACTTATTTAATTTTAAGAATTACTTTGCTATTTGTCTTCTGTTTTTTTGACATTCAATAGACTCATCCATCATCCATAAAAATAATGAAGAATGCAGAAGAAACCCCTGGAGCATTTGTATGAAAATTCCTGTTATTAGGCAACACAGGCTATAAATTAGCCTAAAAAGACTACGACAAGTGGATATATTCATTCATTAATTAACCAACCAACCAACCAATTTGTATATTCCCTATTTTTATTATATACCTCCTAATATAAATTCCATAAAATAAAAAAGCTAATATTTTTTCTTTCTATTTATTGATTCAACATAATAAACGTCGAATATATATATATATAATAAGAAAAAAAAAAAAGAGGTCACTTTATTCATTTATTTTTTACTTTGTGCTTAATAAATAGATATTTTGCATAAAAAAGTTATTCTAACGCGGTGAATGTAATTGACTATTTGTATACTGCGAATGTGAAGAGAGAGAGAGAGAGAGAGAGACACGATATGAATATGCAGTTTTGAAATTAATCATTCGCAGGGTGACCTCAATGCGGGGGTAAGGGGGGGGGGTGACCAGAGGTTGGGGGCAT